>OX123192.2:51799063-52085773 GCA_944739405.2 Euclidia mi | reverse complement strand
AATTTAAAAGGGCAGCTTACTGTGTATTGTATATTGAATGTGTAAATATGTATAGGTAATAAGTAAATATTTAGATGAAAGTTCCTAAACTATTTATTAGGTTGAAATCATAGTTGTAAGCGGAAATAAGTAAATTAAAAAAGAAAATCACAATGCTACAGCAGCATGACATAGTCAAAATCTTTTATTCATTTGGGTCACAATGTGACGCTTATGAACGTCAAAGTAATAAATTTATAAAATAATTACTTAAAGACTCTACATTTACATTTCCTGCCATGTTCGCAAAGCAAGGGCGTAGAACCATGAGAAAGAACGGGCTATAAAACTCACGGTCACTCTTTTTCATCGCCAAGTTTTGCATAATACACATAATTTACATTTTGTAAGGTGCTGCAACTGTTACACCTTCTATATCACTTGTATATATTTACTGTACATAATAATACTCAAGCATAATACTTAATTTTAATTTAGATGTTGATTTGGTTAGCCTCCTCAGAATAGACATGGTGAAACAGGAGCATTCACTTACATTATATATACCTAATAATGCAGGCAATCTACGAAAATGATCAGAACCATAATGGCAATGATGCAGTTAAATATTAAAAGAACAATGGTCACTTTGGCCTTTAGCACGTCTGATAATGAGTCCTATACAAAAAAAAAGTACATTTTTTTATTATTTTGATCAAAGCAAATACATAGTTTTAGGACTTGGGAGAAAGAAATAATGTATTTACAGTTTATTTTTTAAACTGAACCCCTAAACAAAAATAAAATGTTATGAACGCAGTCATAACCTTATTGTCAAAATATGCGTTTCATTATACGATATGATAAATAAGAATTATTTATGTTATTAATTTAATAATTATATTTTTTTTAATGAAAAATCTAAGATTTGACGTGAATGACGTGAAATGGAACGAATACGCCATTTCTGTCTGTATCTGTCACTGTTATACCCGGTACATCAACGTCATTCGTTCCTCGCTTGCTGTGAATTGAGTGTTTTAGGTTTGTTAGAAGAACATGTTTTTCTACACACATATATTAGGTACCAGAATTATTTAATGTACATATTTTTACGAATAAACTAAATAAAAACACAAGTTAGTTCCATAACCTCAAACATACTTTTTATAGAATAAAAAAGGTAATCCCGAGTTTTTAAAATTCATATCTATACTAAAGTTAAATAAAGTAACATAAAAATATTGATAAATAACTCCACAGCAATAGACATGAAAAAATAAATTCTGGTCCACCTTTGTATGGGAACCGACCATTGTTCTTTAATACCAGCCCGCAAGACCGTCATCGACCAGTCATCGCAAGTAGCACCCGTTCACGAGTATGAACGCATGGGCCAGCCATCATCCCTCTCGCCATATTAGAGGGACAGGGATGAGCCGACGCCACTACAAGAAATGACATTTTTAGTGAGCATGACGACAACGGTATACGAACCGGCAGTAAGAAACAATCTATTGGGAGGAAATTGGCGGTCATGGTCAGTAGACCATGACCGCCAATTACCTCCATTTTCCAGATCGTTATTATTAACATAAATTTCTAGAACGCGTGAAGGAATGCAAATGCAGAAAGAAATTTGTGAAGGTGACAAGTGAACAACGATATGATCAGTGATAAATAATGTTAAACTACATTTAACAAATCTTAGAAATATCCAAATCCTGCAAAAATCATGTGTTCACGAGGCACCTCCACTTAACATGTCACTTATCAAATTGAGTATTTAACAAATTTATATAACCATTATATTAAACAGTCAGATAAGAAAATAATCGTGAGTTTAACAAGCCTAAGCCTATCCCCATGGTGTCTTATCATTTAAAAATTCCTTAATGTGTAATAATCCCTTTGTAAAAGAAAGTTCCTAATTGTCCGTTTGTATGTGTGCATAGGTAAATTCATTATTTCAGGAGGCAATTTGTTGAAAAATCGTATACCAATCCCCGCAAAAGAGTTCTGAACTTTATGTAAGCGGTAGTTAGTTCCCACTAGTTTATGCTTATTCCTTGTGTTCACTTTGTGCAAATCACTATTTTAGCGGTATAGAATTAAGTTTTTCTTAATGTATATTAAGTTACCATATATATTTTATTGCGATGAAACTTTCAATATATCTACTTCTTTAAATTTATCACGTAAAGAATCTCTAGCACCTAACTTATAAATTGCACGTATGGCCCTCTTTTGAATGTCAAAAATAGTCTATATATCAGCAGCTGTACCCCATAACATTATACCGTAAGAAAAATAACTAAAGTAAACTAGTCTAGCAGTATCTATATCTGCGAATTCTCCAACTTTTTCTAACTGCAAACGCTGCAAAACTAAGTTTTACTGCGAGAGAAGGATATTTGGGCGCGCCCCACTGAAGTTTAAAATCTAAAGTTAGACCTAAGAATACGATTGATTCGACTAGTTGAATTGTTTCCTTATTTAAAATTATATTAGTAAGAACACTTTTGACATTTTATCTATAACCTTCAAACTATTTTATCCGTCATATACCACACGTTGCAGTGCCTGGAGAATAATAATATATTGGGCTTCAACTTTACTTGATAAAATTAATATCATTATCGGAAATTATGCTTTTAAAAAATAATAATTAAATAACTATACTAACGCAGTAGATTCAGATTGCGGTAGCCATTTTGAAATATAAATATTTTGAGTACGTCCAGGTAGTTCATCTTCATCCCACTTCAATAAAACGTCGTAAGGCAATTTAGAGAATACTTTGATAATTCATGTATATAACTCCTTTATTGGACGAGGCCAAGTAGTGCTTAAGATCCTGAGAATAAATTTTCAAATTATACATAGCAATTTTAATCACCAGAAGACTAAACTTCAGAAAAAAATAGTTCAAATATTTCATTACAAATTTTTTGCAATTTTATTTCTTGGGTCTTCGTAAAATTCCCCACATGTACACTACACTTTTCGGCACTGGCCTATTGTTTATCCAAGTGGGATGAACGTTCACAAACAGTATGCTACATCATCTTTCGATTTATCTATAGTGCACATATTATCACCAAACATCCGATCAGCTATTTCGTTCTCTGATTTTTCAAGTGAATTCATAGTATTTTCAAATCTGAAGTAATTCCACAAAGCCACAATCTCCTCCCATTTCGTCAAATGATAAATTCTTTTTTTTTTTTTATAAAATTATTTGGGTATAAAATTGGATGATACGATGCCTCGATAGTATGCACATTATCGTTTATAATTCCGTATGAACCGATTTGTATCACTGGTACCTTGAATATATGAGACAGTAACAGTGTTGGTCTTGCGCATGATTCCAAAAGTAGCAAATCAAACTTCTGCTTCTTAAATTTTTTTTGTACTTCAGGTTCATTAGTTGCATTTCTAAAACTTTATTTACCACATCGAATATCGGCCCTATAAAGGACAGAAAATCACCATCTCCATTCGATGTTATTTCATAAATCTCAGACATTTTTTCATAAGACATATCGTGAGAATCAATTTCAGTTAAATTTGGAATTGATCTTCCTTTTTGAAAGGTAGCGTTTGTTGTGATGACAAAGACTTCGTGACCTCTTTTCGCTAGTTCTTGAGTCAAAGGCCGAAAAACTACTTGATGGCTAACAGATGGTGTTAGAAATACTGCCAATATTTTAGCTCCTTCATTCTGTGATATTAACATTGCATAAATTGTAGCCACTACTAGTTTACACATTTCGCCGTACTTAGAAAATCAGATAAATTATCTTCGACTCATTTACATTTACTAAGCATATGTTTTTATTTGTGCATATTCATTTTACTCTTGTTTGCTTTTGTCTTAATTTGCGTGTAATTGTATTTTTTAATGTTGTATTTATGCTCAATTAAAAATGGTATTTTTCTGTAGGTATTGCAATTTATTTTACTAGACCACTTGTGACCTCCATGCATATGAAATAAAAGAGTTGGTAAACATCGATATGAATAATTGAATCAATTGATACAATATTTTTTTTAGTTCTCTTAAGGACACACTTTATTGGGCCAAGCTGACATAAAATTAACGTTCTTTTCATGACCCCTGAATATGTCTGTAAAACTGTAAACTGTCCCACTGCTGGAGACGGGCCTCTTCTTCCTATAAGACCATAGTCCACCACGCCGGCAAAGTGCGAATTAGCAGACTTCTCATGTCTCTCGAGAACATTATGGAAAACTTTCAGACGTGACGGTTGCCGCACGCTGAAATTTAGAAAATCGCCTTGCTATCAGTTAAACTACAAACAGAAACCAAAAAACTAATCTAAGCTAAACATCAAGATAATAGTTTGATGTTTAAGAACAGACACAGATAATAATTATCTTTGTGTTGTATTATTATTCCGCCAACAAGTACTGATGTACTTTTAATCATTGTCATTATATTATACGTGTTTAATCATCAACGTCGTGGTATTAAAGCCTTCGTCTTATAAGAACCTGCTTAAGTTTTTAATAAACAAAATTAATTTTTTGACCTAGAGATACCATAGGTTGGTTCTTAAATAAATCATACTCTTTAGTCTAGTCAATTTAGGGGTTGACCTCGGAAAATCGACATACCCAGTATATTACCACGTAAAACTTGTACTTTGGCATCCTAAAACTGTTCTCAAAAGTCACATATAACTGGATGTCCGCAAGTTTTAAATTCAGGGGTCAAAGTTCACAAAAATCTATTTATTTAACATTTTTGCGAAATATCTCGTTTTCTATGGGTTTTACGTTATTTATATTGATCATGAATATTGTAGAAAATTAAATTCTCTACAACTTTTCTATTTCACATTTTTTATACCTTGAACTGTTGTCGAGATAGAGAGCGTAGAGCGTGCGTTTGTAAGAAAGAAATGTAGAAAATCGTATTTTTTTACATTTTTTGTAAATATATAAAACCCATAGAAAACGAGATATTTGCAAAACGATTTTTAAGACCTTTGTCTCCTGAATTTAAAACTTGCGGACATCCAATTATATATGACTTTTGAGAACAGTTTTAGGATGCCAAAATACAAGTTTTTACGTTGTAATATACTGGGTACATCGATTTTCCGAGATTTGCAGCTAATTTTGCCTAATTTGACTGGACTACTTAGCGTTATCTCAGTTCTGGGGTCTGCATTTTAGTCTAACCGGATATGGCTGAATATTAGCTTTTCCACAGAGCGACTACCTGTCTCACCCCCGCAACTCAAAGGGATAGCTATATTCTATGGTTTAGACTAGTGTCAGTTTACTCATTGGTACTGACTCCCTATATCGACTGTTAAAGATCTTCATGACAGCCGAGACCGATGGTTTAACGTGCTCTCTGAAGCACGAGGCATGCGATAATATAATTTTCAATTCAACAACGCACATAACTCCAAAAGTCATTGGTGCACGCCATGGATTCGAATCCGATACCCTGTGCATGGCAGTATGTTGGTATCTCCACTAGGCCATCGCTGTTTCTTAGTTCTAAAATAAATAATAATAAAAAACAATTTTTAACCAAGCTTAGTAATTGTAAAACATCAATCTTTTGATCACAGTCTCAATTTTTTCGAATAAAACAGAAAAATAAAACAAAAAACACATTATATAAAATAAATTAGCGGGTCTTAATCGCGTACAACTAACTTATATAAGGTATAAATACCTATTTGGTTCCGACGTTTCGCTCGTCTTGCACCGAGCGTGGTCGCGGAGAGACTGATGAGAGCTCAGCGCCGTCTTGTGGAAGTGCGGGTTTCGGCACCTACCCTCACTTGGTCTTTATTTAAGTTCGCAATATCGGCACTCCGACACACTACACTAATGACGTCTACACACTGTTGAGATTTATCACTGCGGCGGTGTCTACACTTGCTGATGACTGGATTCCAAGTAGCCGGTAATCTATATCCATCCTCCCTGTTGAAATTGTTATGTTTCTTGATTTCTACCGCTTCACGTACTATCCTGGAGTAATAGTGACGAACGGTGGATAAGACTTGTGGTTGATGCAGTTCTATCCAGTGGTTTGGTCCAGACTCCAACAAATGCTCAGCTATCGCCGACTTACTTATTAATCTGTCGGTTTTTTACAGCTGCGATATGTTCCTTTACTCTTTCAGCGATTGTACGCTTAGTCTGCCCGATATATGAACTACCACAGCTGCAATCGACTTTGTAGACGCCAGGTGTTTGGAGAGGAATGACATCCTTTGGGGTACGCAGATTGTGTGCAATCTTAGAGAGCGGACTGTATACAGTCTTGATGGAGTATTTCTTGAGTTCTGTTCCAACCTTGTCCGTCACTCCCTTTAGACATGGCATGTACGCCGGCACTCTGCTTACTTCAGGTCTACGATCTTTCCTCTTCAGACGGAGTATCTTCTTCCTGTATCCATTGCGCCTCAGTACCTCCCGAACATGTGACAGCTCACTATTTAACTGTTCAGGGTCACACAGGTCATACGCTCTGTTCACTAGCGAGGACACAACGGAATCCAAATGCCGCGGATGGTCGTGCGAGTTCGCGTTAAGATATCTGTCGGTGTGTGTCGGTTTCCTATATACAGTGTGTCCAAGGGTACCATTATGTCTCACTGTCACTTTAACGTCAAGGAAGGGTAACGATCCGTCTACCTCCATTTCGTATGTGAATCGGATGTTTGGATGTATGGAGTTTAATTTGTCTGCGAATTGTTCCACGTCTTGCTGGTTCCCCTTCATGATGCAGAAGATATCGTCGACATAACTCTTCCACAGCTTCACATTTGATCGATGAAGTGGCTATGGGTAGCCTTATCGCACCAGTAATGGCCAACATCTGGATGGAGCATTTCGAAGAATCCATAGACATGCAGGCATCAATCTATTTCGCAAACACATGACCCTGGCAACACTGAACACGCGCACACTGCGGACTGACGAGAAGATTGTCGAGCTGGAAGAAGAATTGAGCAAGTTGCGATGGGATATCATAGGCCTATCTGAAGTCCGAAGACAGGAAGAGTACTCGATAGTTCTCAATTCCGGTAACTTGCACTTCTACCGGGAGGGGGACCAACAGTCCCAAGGTGGTGTCGGGTTCATCGTCCACAAATCTCTCGTGACCAAAGTGGTAAATATCGGGAGTGTGTCGAGCAGGGTAGCGTACCTTATACTCAGAATATCCAAGCGGTATTCGCTGAAGGTCATACAGGTATACGCTCCGACTTCGACGCACCCCGATGAGGAGGTGGAAGCCATGTACGAGGACATATCTCGGGCTATACATGGCTTCAAAACTCATTACACCGTGGTCATGGGAGATTTTAACGCGAAACTGGGCAAACGCGACGGTGATGAGCTGAGAGTGGGGCAATTTGGATATGGGCATCGGAATTCCCGGGGTCATTTGCTGGCTAGCTTTATGGAGAAGGAAGGACTCTATATGATGAATTCCTTCTTCAAGAAGCGAGAATGCCGCAAGTGGACTTGGGTAAGTCCAGATGGTGCCACCAAAAATGAGATTGACTTTAACATGTCAACCAAGAGGAAGATATTCAATGATGTCTCCGTGATCAATTCGCTTAAAGTGGGGAGCGATCACCAAATGGTAAGAGGCACAATGAATATCTGTACAAGACTCGAATCGACCGGCACCGGTTCATATCCAAAACCCCAAGAGCTTTCATATCGAATTCAAGAACCGTTTCGAAGGCCTGGGCGAATGCGTATATGTGGACGAGTACAGTAACGGGTTCGTGGATGCTGTCCATATAACAGGGCCTAAATTCCTTAAGCCGCAGAAAAGCAAGAGAACCAGCAAGATCTCGGGTCCGACCCTCAAGCTGTTAGAGGAAAGGCGCAAGATGGTTCTGCTATCCTCCGACGACATGCCGAAATATCGGCACCTCAACAGACGGATCTCTAAGTCTCTGACTCGCGATCTCCGCCAATACAACACAAAATGTATTCGTGAGTCGATCGAGCAGAATAAGGGATCCAAAGTATTCCAGAGAGATCTGTCTGTGGGGCAGAGTCAGCTGACAAAGCTGAAGACGGAGGATGGCAGAATCGTATCGTCCAAGCCTGAGCTCTTGGAGGAGATCAAAAGGTTCTATGGACGCAAGTACTCCAGCGTCAGACCCTAGAGCTGGATTGCCCCGACACTATACCAAAGATATCCCGAACGTCAGCGTGCACGAGATTAGTGTGGCTCTTAAACAGCTAAAAAACAACAAGGCGCCGGGCGATGACGGAATTACAAGTGAGCTTCTGAAGGCTGCCGGTGCACCCGCTAGAGAAGCCCTTCGGAAGCTATTTAACTCCGTCATTCTCGAGGGTAAAACGCCACAGGCGTGGCATAGAGGTATGGTGGTGCTTTTCTTTAAGAAAGGGGACAAAACCCTTTCTTAAAGAAAAGCACCACCACACCAAAACCCTCTTATAGGAACTACAGATTCATCACACTTCTGAGCCACGTCTACAAGCTGTTTTCGAGGGTCGTCACGAATCGTCTCGCGAGGAAGCTAGACGACTTCCAGCCTCCCGAACAAGCCGGTTTCCGTAAAGGCTATAGTACCATAGACCACATACATACGCTGCGGCAGGTTATACAGAATTCCGAGGAGTATAACCAGCCCCTATGCTTGGCGTTTGTGGAATATGAGAAAGCCTTCGATTCGATCGCAACCTGGGTGGTGCGACAGTCTCTCCAACGGTACCGGATTGACTACCGATATATCAAAGTGCTGAAGTGTTTGTATGAAAACGCCACTATGTCAGTCCGCCTCCAGGACCAGAGTTCGAAACCTATTCAACTCCAGCGAGGGATGAGACAGGGGGATGTCATATCCCCGAAACTGTTTACCACTGCGCTGGAGGATGTTTTCAAGCTTTTGAACTGGAATGGACTCGGCATCAACATCAACGGCGAGTACATCACTCACCTTCGATTCGCAGATGATATCGTAGTCATGGCTGAGACCATGGAAGACCTAGGCACAATGCTTGATGGCCTCTGTAGAGTCTCCCAACAAGTTGGTCTTAAGATGAACATGGACAAGACGAAAATCATGTCGAACGTCCATGTTGTTCCTATTCAGGTTGGGAACTCTACGCTCAAAGTTGTCGACAAGTATATCTACCTGGGACAAGTAGTCCAATTAGGTAGGTTTAACTTCGACAAGGAGGTCAATCGTCGAATCCAACTCGGTTGGGCAGCGTTTGGGAAGCTACAACATATCTTCTCGTCCGATAACCCGCAGTGTCTCAAGACGAAAGTCTTTGACCAGTGTGTGTTGCCAGTGATGACTTACGGATCAGAGACGTGGTCGCTCACTATGGGCCTTATCAGAAGGCTCAAGGTCACCCAGAGGGCGATGGAGAGAGCTATGCTTGGAGTTTCCCTGCGAGATCGAATCAGAAATGAGGAGATCCGCAGTAGAACCAAAGTCGCCGACATAGCTCTCCGGATAGCCAAGCTAAAGTGGCAGTGGGCAGGCACATAGCTCGAAGAACCGATGGCCGTTGGGGCAGAAAGGTTCTGGAGTGGCGGCCACGTACCGGAGGACGCAGCAGAGGTAGGCCCCCCGCAAGGTGGACTGACGATCTAGTCAAGATCGCGGGAGGCGGTTGGATGCGGGCGGCTCAAGACCGGTCTGTGTGGAGAACCTTGGGGGAGGCCTATGTCCAGCAGTGGACGTCGTTTGGCTGATATGATGAAACAAAATTTTCAAATCGTAATGCAACAATACGATTTTATTCGAGTAAATTGTTGACAGTGACCTATAAACAATAGTTAACCCCCCACGTGATTACAGCACGCACGGTCGTGCTCTAATTCAAGTGGTCCCATGTGTTTACAGCACGCATGGTCGTGCTCTATAAAAGTCGTCCTATTGGTCGCGGATTTTTTACGTTTTGTTTTACTTAAACCAAGAAACGAAAGTAGTAACTATTAGAATAGTTCATATTCTATGCAATTAAATCGTTTTAAATGGGTGAGGGAAACGAAACGTGCCAAAAAATATTGAAATATAATTATCTGTGTCTCAGTTGCGAAAGCGTCCGCCATTGTTGTGTTTTGTTCCGCGATCTTTATAATAAAAGTTGTCTTGTGGAAGAAACCGGTGAATATTTTATAAAGATACTTATATAGATTTACTCAGAAATAAATAAATATTAATTGTGAAGTGACATTATTCGTGACAGAGACAAGAAATACAGTGATAAAAGGGAAAAACTTTTAAGAACGGCTATTTCTACTCTTGAAACTTGCTATTTTCGTAAAAGTTATATGATAAATACTCTTTTAATAGTTATGAAAGACATAAAAGTACCCAGATTATTTATCTGAAAACATATTTTAGCAATTAAATACTAGTATTTTTGTACGTTTTCACTGTTATCGTGTTTCAAATGGTAAATAATTCACAGCCACAGTGTTCGCTACAGTAACATGGCGGCCCGGCACGGCGAACTTTTTGTTACGCGTTCGGATTATAATTTTTTTAGTGGCGTTAGATTCATTTGTTACAAATAAATAATGTATTGTGTGAAAACCTAAAGGTATATGTGATAATGTTTTTGTGTTTATGAACCAAACAAGTAATGAAATTCATTAATATTATATGTGATGAAATGTTTGTGCGAACCAGTGAAAAATAACAAACTTCTAAGTTTGTAAGCTTGTTTTGCCGGAAAGGTGAGTATTTAGTAGTAATTTATGTTATTATTATCATAGCTGATTTTATAACCAACACAATGATATGCAATTTATGTAATATAATTATATTAAGGTGTCATAATTATTTTTTTTCCGGTAACCTATGCCAATGAAAATTTGCAGCAACGTGACCCTTTGCACTTGAGGCACTTTGCCTTTAGTTTGATCACACTTCAAGGGTTAATTGCGATCGTCTTGACTGTAAAGTAGCGAGGTTGATTGTAAGGGTAACTTATCATTAGGCTAGGCGCAAACGGTCCAACGACCACAGCCACTGGTGGCCAGCGACAGCCACTTAACACACTTTCAAGAGTTAGCCAAAAGAGGTCATGAAGTTGTCGTCATCACAGCAGATGCCGTCTTCGAGAAAGGGAAAATGCCGCCAAAGGACTATGGGCAATAATGTATGGGCTCCGTCCCCATATACCAACACACATGGAACTGATGCCAATCTGTACCTTAAGTATCCAGTATTTGATTAAAATCCTTCTTTTTATTTAATATACATAGGGTATATGCATAGGGTTCCCACCAAGAACTTAGGGTCCCAAGCCAACCTCACCTGCAAGTAGTGCACCTGCCGATCAACGGATTGGCTCTGGCAAACAAAATGTCCCAATAAGTGGCAATAGGCTCGCCACCTATTACGTGGGATCAAAACACTGGCGAAAAGTGGGCGTTTAATATGCCTCTGCCTACCCCTTCGGGGAAACAGGCGTGAGTCTATGTATGTATGTTTTTACTTAAATCCACGAGATATATCCATAAAAAAAACAATTGATTATTATTAATTAACCTATATTTTCATTTTACACTTTCAAGTTACTTTAATATTATGGTTATATTACAGTACAAAACATGATTTAGTAACGATACAAAATAAAAATAATGTATTTTTAATCATAACTTACATTTAAATGATTATGAACGAATAATACTAAAATCAAAAACTAAAGTTGAAGATGTGGGAAAAAGGCTGCTTACCTTAAATGGAACTGGGCGGGCCATGTCAGCCGTATACATGAGGATCGTTGGGCGAAAATCTCGACACTGTGGGTGCCAGAAAATAGTCGTCGTCGCCGGGTTTGGCCCCGAAAACGGTGACAAGATGACCTAGACGCTTACCACAAGAGTTGGCTTGAGATTGCAGGCGACAAGAGAGCGTGGAAAGATCTGGGGGAGGCCTTTGCCTAGCAGTGGGACAGTACAGACTAAAGAAAAATTAGAACATAACGAATATAAATGAATAAATCATTGAAATTCATTGTCTTCTAATATTCATTATTACAATGCGCATAGTAGGCAAATAACAATAGTAATAGAGTGTTAATATTACTGGTCAATTTACCGGTCGTCAATCTTAATATATAAAATCATTGCGTTACTGACTGACTGACAGACACGCTACGGCCTAAACTATTGGGCGCAGGAAGCTGAAATTTGGCATGTATGTTCCTTGGGGACCGTTGGGGTGCACTAAGAAGGGATTTCCCGAAATTCCCACGGGATCAGCCAAAACGGGTAAATTTAAAAAAATGCAGGCGTAGCTGCTGGCGTCCTCTAGTATAGTATTTAACTATATTGACGACCGGTAGGCGCCGCAGGAGTGTAAGCGACTGCTACGCCGAAGGTCGCGGATTCGATTTCCGCTCAAGTCAAACATTTGTGTGCATGAACATGGATGTTTGTATTGGTCTGGGTATTTCTATATATAATATGTATGTATTTACAAAAAAAGAAGTATATATGTATGTTTATCCATTATCTAGTACCCATATCACAAGTTTCTGCTTAGTTTGAGACTAGTTGGTGTTGTGTGAATGTGGTAGAATGTACCATAACTTCCTATAATAGATAAATGAGTAGGTATTTTACAATTAATCGTCAATAATACGTCAATAGAATATTTGTTTAAACGTGAATTACTGACAACCCCATGCATTTCGGCAACGTCGCCATAGTAAAAAAATATCATCTTGCCAAGATGTGTCGATTGAGCTACATTTCATTTCTGTTGATGGGTGGGGACGATTCCGCCCATGGTCCTTTAACCGAAATTGATGTTCACGATATGTCATATAGAAAATGGGAAGAACTTTACAAGGTAACATCGACAGGAGACGAAGATATCATAGTTCAAATGAAGCCAGCCTTTGGTATGATCATTGAAATTGTTGAGATGCAACTGAAGTTACCTGAAGTACAGAGATTGATAAACGAAGAAAAGTTCGATTTGATCTTTTTAGAGTCATGTATAAGGCCTGCCTTATTGCTGTCTCATGACGTGTTTAAAGTACCAGTGATACAGATAGCATCATTTGGATTCATGAACTACAATGTAGATACGACCGGTGCATCTGGGCATCCACTTCTGTATCCAAACAATTTAAGTCAGAAACTTTATAATTTGACAAAATGGGAGAAGGTAAAGGCAATGTGGGATTATAATAGACTAGAAAATATAGTAAATGCTGCCGAAGAAGAAGAAAATGCCCTGGGTAAACGATTATTTGGCCCAGATTGCCCGACTATAGACGAATTGAAAGATAATTTACAGATGATGTTCTTAAATATTCATCCTATTTGGGAACATAATAGACTAGTGCCACCAAGTGTAGTGTATATATGGGGAATACACAGCAAATCGGTTAAAAAATTGCCAGAGATAACGTAATGTTTTTTTCTGTGATGAAAGAAAGAAATCTAAATGAAAATTTGAGAGCTTTATGTTCCAGGATCTCAAAAATTACCTAGACTCTTCCAAAAACGGAGTGGTCTACATGAGTTTAGGAACAAATGTAAGACCGTCACTTTTACCACCAGAAAGAATACAAATGTTCATAAATGTATTCTCGAAGTTGCCGTACGATGTTTTATGGAAATGGGATTAAGACAAACTACCCGAACGTTCTAAAAACATGCGTATTTCAAAATGGTTGCCGCAGTCAGACTTGCTCCGTAAATAAATATGTTTTCTATAATAACAAAATTATGTGTGTTTCAATTGCCGATTTAAAGAAATAGATTAACTCTGACACGGAGAGCAATTGCATGTAACACAAGGACTATATATTAATAATATAATAATAATAATATTTTACCACATTCACACATCACCATCTAGTCCCAAACTAAACAAAGTAAAGAACTGTATTCAAAAGAATAATAAATAAACTATAGCAACATTGTATATTATTATACTCTTTCGTTCTCAATAAAGATGACCACACCTTTGAGTTGCAAATTAATTATGATTAGTTTTGCAACTAAGCCTTATGATGACAGGTTTGTGTATACGTCAGTAATGCACGACTTCATAAAATCAAAAAACAAGCACATAGAAAAGTCTGACTTATAAGAAATAGTGGATTACATAACATTTTTTCTTTGTGAGAACCGAACCTGCTACACGGGACGCACTGGCAGTGCCATAAAGTCAAACCCATAAATAAGTAGGCCCACTATTCTAATTCAAATATGAGATTGCAAGAACATCCTGTGTGTATTGTATTATAATAATAATTATAAATATCTCATTAAACGCTATCAACAGTACTTAATTAAATAAGATTAGCTGTTACTACAATTGCTGTACATAACTTGTAAGTACTAGATGCTAGACAGTAGTATCTTATCGACAAGGAGCACTTAAAGCCGTCGGTCTTCGTCGTCGTGTCTTAATGATCTATTACTTTAGTGCAAGGCAGTCAGTACTCCCAAATATACTAACTGCTACATGTTCACAAAACAGTCAGGGGTTCGAACCAACATCAAAACACCTCTTTATAGTTTTTAATTTTCTCAATTAACTTATAATAAAACGATATAGATAGGCAACAATAGGATACTTGGGTTTAAGACCACCGCATTGGCACACACCGCACTGACTAAAATTAAAATAATGTTCTGCTTATACATGGAATCTGTCACCCCGCACTAAGCCAACATGGTGTACTATGACCTGACCGTTTCTACAGAAAAAAGCCCATGCCAAGCAGTGGGCATTATATACGGGGCAGGTATCATTAAAACAATTTAAAAAGTATTTTTAAACAACTCAGTAACAGAACTGCAATTTAATTTTAATTATAACGGCAATTGATCGAATTAACTGTTTGAAAATAAACTACAACTACATCTGCTTCGTGGATACAAATAATTGTAATTTTGTTTTTATTGAATACTGGAATGTTCCATTTAATTTTGTAATTTATCGCTCTGTATGCGGTAAAACATTTATCGTTGAAAACCAAGTAGTTTAAATTACCTAATTTCAATGTTTTTGGTTTGGAAGAATGTCCTTTTTATACTTTTCTATTCATAATTCTTCAACTGTTTTGTGATTTAGAAGCTGCCTTGCTAGAATAATATTACTAGCTGTTCCCAGCTTTTTCGACCCCGATACATTTTCCACTTAGGTCAACGTCATATCGCGAGGCTCTCTCATGTGTTGTTCTTTTTCTTACATCCTTCTTAAGTGTAGATAGAAGTTGTAGAACTACAATCTATAAACCTATCCTTGAAGAGATACATATATACATACATAGAATTATGCCGGTTTCCTGAAGGAGTAGGCAGAGACTAGGGACCGTTTGCTACGACTCAAACATGCCTCTCTTGCTTCTTTCACTCTCATAGTATTTTTTATGTGTGATGCTATGTGGCTATGAACGTGTTTGATAACCACCAGTCTATACAAATACTCATTGGTTCGAATAAATGCGCGCCGGTTAAAACGTGTTAAACTTAGCAATGCTTATTATACGGATGGATGCGTGGCTCTGAATGTGTAATATCAATGCGCTCTATGGATGGTCGTGATTGGTATAGCTACATGCAGAACTTAGTAACTACAGTAGTATCATCAGGTAATGCGCTTAAATCTATGGTGCTCACAACTGAATGCTGAATATTATGTGCGTATTTATTTGTGAAGTCCGAACACCGTACCTCGGAGAGCGTGTTTACAAGACTATAATAAGGATCTTTAAAAGTCATTATGGGGAGTTGGTACCATCGAATGGGTCCCTGCAAGGCAGTCTTTTGATATCTCCATTAGCTTAATCTGTCAAAAGTATCTCGATATATGTTTATGAAACGATGACACTATTCCTTGAACTACAAGCCATCTTAAAGGCTCACACATAGTGCCGGCGGCTTGGCCAGCGGCATACAAAGCCGCCGGCTTTGCCGCACGAAGTAGCCGCCGGTACGGCCGCCCGAGTAGGCCGGCAGGCCGCGCGGGTTGCAACTTGCTACTTGTGTGTGGTCGTTCTATACAACTGGAATGATGACCGGCGGCTTTCTGCGGCCGATACCGACGGCACCGACGCCCTACAAAAGCCGGCGGCACAAGCAGCGCGACAAAAGAACCAGGCGCCAGGCACAAGGCACTGTGTGTAGAAGCCATAAGCAAGATTTCTTAATGATGTACCACCGTAACCAGATTATCACTTTTACCGACTTTTCATGGTTTAGACTAGTATCAGTTGTTTTGAGGGTATTGGCTCCCCGCAAAGACTGTCAAACATTTCCATCACATTTGGGCCGGCCATTTAACGTACTCTCCAAAGCTCCAGGCAAACAATAATTAACAATTAAATACGACCAGAACTATGAAAAGTCAGTGGTATGCATCGTGGATGCGAACCCGATACTCTCGAATCGAACCGGATACCCTCTGCATGGCAGTATTTTCGTATCTTCACGAGACCATCGCTATATTTTTATATTTTATGCCTCTTGGCTTCATTTTTATGTAAAGTTTACTTTATTTAGGAATTTATTCAGTCACGCATTCTCTGTAATACGCATACCCCCGCAGGATGAAAAGTGGGGGTATGTGGGACTCAACGGCTGGCGTGCAAAGCCATTATACCCACTAAAACCACAGCGCGACAATACTTCCACGCCATTTTAGGGCGCCAGGTGGTCGCGTTAGAATTCTACCCTGGCACCCCGGCGGAAAGACCGAAGGCCACAACCTCCTTGGTGGTGGATGATGGTGTTGGGCTCCGCCGCCAAAACACCCAGCCGCCCCAGAGGATAGGGAGGACGGCAACCTGACAACATCGCATCTCCTCTTCCTCTGCGGCTCCACCGCGACGCAACGATGGTGCGCCCCCATTTGGTCGCGGGAGATAGAGCACGTGGCAACGCAACACGGATACGCCTCTCCTCCCGCGACGGCGCCCGGCTGCGAGGGACAGACAGAACTATCCCCCGAGCCCGCACCTCTGGACGCATCCTGTGCAGGCCCCTGCAAGCCCACGCGGAGCGTCCACTCCCGGGATCTCTCTTAGCCTAACCGCGGGTGTCCAAGCCACGGTTACTGAGCCCCCCCACCACGACAAGGTGGAGATCCCTCAGGGAGGACTATGGAGAACGCCTGCTTAAATACGCAAAGGCAAAGTAAGGTTAGATACCCATTTAAGTCCCCAGTTAAATATAAATGCATTATAGACATTTTTTTAACTATCACTTCATAGTATAAATGCATACTACATTATTGATATTTTTTAACTACTACTACATAGTATAAAACAAAGTCTGTCTTCTGTCTTTCTGTCCCTATGTATGCTTAAATCTTAAAAACTACGCAACGGATTTTAATGCAGGTTTTTGAATAGATAGAATGATTCAAGAGGAAGGTTTATATGTATAATTGACGCTTGTTATATTAGATATAATTTTATACGCATCTGTAAAACTGTTGTTGCGATATTGTTCTAAATTTTAACATGGTTATTTAGTCTCTGATTAGTTTATAATTAACTCTTGAATGTTTCTTTTGTCTGTTATAAAAACTAAGAACATAAAGATTTCTGTATTTTACTAATTGGCGCACTAATTAGTTTCTAGATTCTAGACTAGGTTCTAAATCCAAAATTATCTCTTATTTTAGCTATTTACTTAACAACTTCTTAGTTTCATTGTTCGATTATTTGTAGATTTCGATATTTTGTAAGTCTTCAACGTACTTCTAATATTATTTTTTAGTACTAATAGTAGGGGGCCCATGAAGGGATTTCGGGATTTACTCGAGCGCGTCAGATATTGATAGCATCCATGTCCTATGTATTTTTAATGAAATAGGAATGTTAATCTGATCGTTTGCATAGTGGATCGGGTGGTCGTACGAAAGACAGTAAAACGCAAAAAAAAAATCAAATGTGCGTGTCAGATTTTCTAAGGTGATGATAAGTGAACCCAAAAAGGGCTCTCATTGAATAATCTGACGATTTGGGTGTGACGCAAACTCTTGGTCACTATTAGAACCTGCTAAAATATATCACCATTTTGAGATACTTAAGCGCGTCAGATTAAGATGTATATAATTATAATGCTTTCGTCCTAACGTCCTAGACGTGGTTTCACATAATCTGACGATTATCTGGAAGGATTAGTGCAACAGTATTTTTTAAGTTTTGAAAATCAATAGCCGCTCTCCCCACCAATGAAAAGGTATACCTTATTTACATTTTTATTATTTTATCATCTTAGCTTTGCAACCCAATAGGTCTCAATGACGCTCTAGTTAATCCCAAAGTAGCATCGTAGGCTCCCCTACTATAAGCATTTATTTGTACTTAGAAGCTTGAAAAATGAAAAGGTTTTTGAATGTTGTGATCTTTCATAGTGATCTTTCATGGCAGTAAGGCAAATATTTCAGATAGGCAAAGTTAAGCAACGCTTGCACAGGTGACCACTTGGATGGGTGACTACGGATGTGGCATTTACATCTGAGCGCTACCGTGTTGCGGAGGACACGTAAAGCTGTCGGTCCCGGTTCTTGTCTCAGGATAAGAATCGTTAGGCCATGTCGGAGGCCGTCGGGCGGTCTGAAAACTCCGACACTAGAGTTGGCCACACACTCATACGAAAAACAAATAACAACAAACATGGCAGTAAGTATTATATTTATTTTGAGTACATTTTGCTGAATAAATATAAGTAGTTAATTACCAAAATTGTTATAATATGAGTATAATAAACCTTTATAGAAATATTTTAAATTTGGAAATTCTTTCCACAATGTTTTTTTTTGACTCATGGTGGAAACCAAACAATTTACGGGCTAACCCCGCTAGACTGGGGCCTTAACCCGCCATTTGTGACTTGAATGTCTGTGATCCAAAGTGTTCCAGAGGGATCTGTGTGTTGGGCAGTATCCGCTGACAAAGCTGAAGACGGAGGATGGCAGAATCGTATCGTCCAAGCCTGAGCTCTTGGAGGAGATCGAAAGGTTCTATGGACAGCTATACACGACAACGCAACGACCCGCAAGCACTCCAGAGTCAGACCCTAGAGCTGGATTGACCCGACACTATACCAAAGATATCCCGGACGTCAGTATGCACGAGATTAGTGTGGCTCTCAAACAGCTCAAAAACAACAAGGCACCGGGTGATGACGGAATTACGAGCAAACTTCTGAAGGCCGGCGGTGCACCCGCTAGAGAAGCCCTTCGGAAGCTATTTAATTCCGTCATTCTCGAGGGAAAAACACCACAGTGTGCTTTTCTTTAAGAAAGGAGATAAAACCCTCTTAAAGAACTACAAACACATCACACTTCCGAGCCACGTCTACAAGCTGTTTTTGAGGGTCATCACGAATCGTCTCGAGAGCAAGCTAGACGACTTCCAGCCTCCCGAACAAGCCGGTTTCCGTAAAGGCTATAGTACCATAGACCACATACATACGCTGCGGCAGGTTATACAGAATTCCGAGGAGTATAACCAGCCCCTATGCTTGGCGTTTGTGGAATATGAGAAAGCCTTCGATTCGATCGCAACCTGGGTGGTGCTACAGTCTCTCCAACGGTGCCGGATTGACTACCGATATATCGAAGTGCTGAAGTGTTTGTATGAAAACGTCACTATGTCAATCCGCCTCCAGGACCAGAGTTCGAAACCTATTCAACTCCAGCGAGGGGTGAGACAGGGGGATGTCATATCCCCGAAACTGTTTACCACTGCGCTGGAGGATGTTTTCAAGCTTCTGGACTGGAATGGACTTGGCATCAACATCAACGGCGAATACATCACTCACCTTCGATTCGCAGACGATATCCTAGTCATAGCTGAGACCATGGAAGACCTAGGCACAATGCTTGATGGCCTCTGTAGAGTCTCCCAACAAGTAGGTCTTAAGATGAACATGGACAAGACGAAAATCATATCGAACGTCCATGTTGTACCTGCTCCTATTCAGGTTGTGAACTCTACGCTCGAAGTTGTCGACATGTATATCTACCTGGGACAAGTAGTCCAATTAGGTAGGTCCAACTTCGAGAAGGAGGTCAATCGTCGAATCCAACGTTCGGGAAGCTACGACATATCTTCTCGTCCGATATCCCGCAGTGTCTCAAGACGAAAGTCTTTGATCATTGTGTGTTGCCAGTGATGACTTACCGATCAGAGACGTGGTATGGGCCTTATCAGAAGGCTCAAGGTCACCCAGAGGGCGATGGAGAGAGCTGTGCTTGGAGTTTCCATGCAAGATCGAATCAGAAATGAGGAGATCCGCAGTAGAACCAAAGTCGCCGACATAGCTCTACGGATAGCCAAGCTGAAGTGGCAGTGGGCAGGGCACATAGCTCGAAGAACCGATGGCCGTTGGGGCAGAAAGGTTCTGGAGTGGTGGCCACGTACCGGACGACGCAGCAGAGGCAGGCCCCCCCGCAAGGTGGACCGACGATCTCGTCAAGATCGCGGGAGGCGGTTGGATGCGGGCGGCTCAAGACCGATCTGTGTGGAGAACCTTGGGGGAGGCCTATGTCCAGCAGTGGACGTCGTTTGGCTGATAATATTATGTCAGTGAGACCGGGTGGATCGAAAAAGTCGAATAACTTTTTTACCCGTTAACCAATTAGGTTGCATATTCGTGTACTCTCCTAATTTCGCGTACCCCACCGTCAGTACACCCCGCATCGGTGAGGCAGGCGCACGTTTTTGAGTTTTGGCGTCAACCCGGTTCGTGAGACCGGGGTCACAGATTACGTAAGTAAAATAATCATAGTAAATAGTCATAATCATAGTATAAAATACCATAGCTTTTCAATATTTTGATAAGTAGAAACTCCATGCAGTAAAACCATTTAGGAAATCTCAATTTGAAAAACCCGGTCTATAAGACCGGCGGCGTCACAAACCACGTAAGTCAAAGTGACGCCACAAATGGCGGGTTAAAGAGCTCAGCCCAGTAGAGCTCGATCCGATCCCATTGAGTGGTGGGGTCACGGGAACTGCGTTATCATTACTTCCACGAGGTATTACTTCCACGATGTGCGTGGACCCTGGACTTTAAGACAAAAGTCAACACTAGCACGATAAAGAAGACGGTTGACCTCATTACCTAAGCAATGTCCTAAATATTATATTTGATTTCAATTAAAATAAACTATGCTCTGGTACAACTATAATAACATTCAACGAAACATAACCACACATTAATTTTATTATCTATTATACAACAACATTAATTTGTTATTTGAACTACTATTTCAATTATTCTTTGAAGTATTTAGATAGAGAGTAGCCGTGTGAAGCTGTGATTAATTACATTGTAATATTTTACTGAGACTCTAATGGAAATATCAGTGGACAGACTTTATAAAATCAGTAAGGCATACTACCTGTGAGTGACTGAGTCCTCTAGCAGCACAAACTGGTGGACGTTGAGGGATTCTGCCAGGAAAGAAAAAGAACAAGAGAAATTATAGGCCCTATGGTGTATTTATGGCGAACAAGGTAAGGTCTTGTACGCCATCAGAGCAACCACGAGCACCCCGTCAAGAGTGTTTAGATGAGATTAAGATGAGATGGCAATATGGAGAGTTATACGTATACTTATATTCTTAAGTGTGCTGTGGGTCGTTATGGATAGTAATTTATTTTTTCACAATAAACATAGTGTTGAAATATTTTTTTTCAACTAAGAGCAATGATAACTAAACAAAGGACAAAATTTGTCCTTTTTTTCTGCATACCTATTTACGGCTCCTCCGCCTCTATATATTTTAAGAATGGGGCTCACAGAGATGTTAATACTTTTCTCTCTAGCCTTCTGGTCGTTACCATGGTTGTAATATAATGAATTAGTGGCATAAACGGCTGTATCTTTCGATTGCTTTGGCTTAGAAGTTTGATTTTTTTACAACTCCAATTAACAGTAGACTGGAGTATTTGATATAAATTTCAGTTTAATGCCTCCGCGCGTTCCTGAGAAAAATGGTCATGACAGACAGATTGACGGACGGACAACCAAGTGATCTTAAAAAGGTCCCGTTTTTCCTTTCGAGGTACGGAACCTTAAAAATATACATTTAATGGGCGCAGATACAGAACAACCTGCACGTCAAAGTCAAAAGCTTTTATTCATCTAGGTCACAAGGTGACGCTTATAAACGTCATTTTTTTAATTAAATTACTTAATGACAAAGATTCGTCATGGGAATCAAACCCACGAACTCCAACACAGTAGTCAAGGTATATAACTACTACTAAATCAACAGGCCACACCAACCTTTTTTGTTTTAGATGAACAAAGAAACTTATCTCTTATTTTCAGGTTAGGTAGGTAATAAATCCTAACCCAAGTGATGTTTAATTTAAATAATGAATTTACTTTGAACTGGATATATGGGAGGTCACCAAGGATTACAATTTTATTCCAAAATTAAAGAATAAGAGAAGTTGAATAGGCAATTTTATTTGAGAACTTAACTTCAATGTTCAGCGCTATGGTACAACTTACTACAGAATTTAAGACATTATTTATTCCCATTTAGGTCAAGTTGTCACTTCTAGACAGATATTATCTTCCAGGTAAATTCAAAATCTCAACCAAAATATTTATGATGTTACTGCCAAATATTTAAACTGGAACTTCTCAGACAACTAGACTCTTGGACTATTTTGGCGAAAATTTTAGTGCGGTAGGCAACAAACACAAGGAAAATTTTAAAAAATATTCTTAAAAAAAGAACTGGCGAGAACGCTTACAGATTGTTGTGCAGTTGAATAAAGAATATAAATAAAACTGAAAACTTAAATTTAAAATCAAATAATAATTATTATATTGGCTTAAGCAATGCATTTGAACAGATAAGTATCATGCAAAAGGCTATTTTAAGTAGTCTTTGCAAGTTGATGATGAATATGCAACTAATTCAATTAATGTAGTACGTATGCGATCGATAAGATGAATATTGCGCTTGTGTTGTTCTAAAAATAGTTTCCAAACTTTAAAAAGGCCCTATATACACGAGACAAGATAAAATTAAATCTTTGATGCTCTAAGCGATTAGCACAATTCCAATTCATAGAGGTTCATACACACTACGTCTATTGCGCGCTACCTGTTGAGATAATCACTACAATACGTCGCCATGGATCGAGCACAATCAAAAACTCGCGACGTAAGTATACAACATAAACACATAAATTTATGTACCCTATTGTACAAAGAGCATTACGGAACTCGTCATAGTGCGTAACTCGACATGAACTTGTCTATTTTACTAAATTTCGCTTGAAGAAAACACCAAGTCCAGTATAAACCACTCCTCGTTTATTTCAATTATTTCAGGTACACTTTTATAACGCAATACTTTTGCACAATTACAAACTGTTACAATAATTCCTGCTAGCTACTTAGTTACGTCCGTTACGTCCGAGAGCTGTTATAAGACTGCCTGTGGCATCGCGCCTTTCACTTCGACTCGTCCCTCTTCATTATAATAAAAAAGAGTGGGTAGTTAGTGAAGTGAGGTGCGCGCTGACGTATAGCCCATAAATCATTTGAGTATTTATAAAATAATTCTCGTAATTAATATTAAACTAAACTAAAAATATGACATCCGGCCATCCGACAATGTGCTGCCTCCTGGCGCACGTATTTACAACATTCTAGTTACTAACATACATAGGTATAAGACAATGGTTAACTTACTACAATCGTGAAAAATATCATATTCGGTCGTTTAAGTACAAGTGAAAAAAAAATCACGACACATATTGCAAATCAAGATTAATCATTATAAAATTATTAATAGACATAACTATGTTTATTAATGGAATAAAATCTGATATTTCAATATAAAAATGATGAGAACTGTTACGGACATATCGCAAAACAGTGAACGAATCCGATCGAAGCAAATTGAAACAGTATTTCTTTATTTATTTACTTATAGCTGAATCAACAATATACATACTAAAATGCGTTAAGAAAAAGGCACTGTAAATACTACCTATTTATATGTATATCTATTACAGACTTGCACAACATTCTTGGAAAGAATTATGTATAAACAAACAAAACTTACTTAAGATTTAAAAATACTATAATAAAATACACTTTACGCAAAATTAACAAGAAAATAGAAATCAACATAAGTATTCTTCAACGTTCAAACGCATTATCAATTTGACATAAAAATCACAATAATTATAATATTAGGAATTCTATTAACAAGTCTAAGATAACTTAGATTATATTAAATGCCTCCAAACGCAATTTCACCATGAAAATATTATTGCTCAAATTAATGTCAAAGGAAGTACAGTTACAGACAAGCCACATATAAGTTTAGGTTTAAATAATAATTTTATCGACCCAGTGAAACCAATTAACTCTGATATATCTAATTCTACACTAAATTCATTGACATCTAACAAAAATTTATATCATTACCACTTTGACATTGATTAATAATAGTGAGCAATCTTTATTTATGAATCCGACAATACCAAGTACTGTTTGAATATAATAAAGACAATTATTCAAAGCACGGGTTACGATACGACGACATCTGTACATCGATTATAAAATATATGGTAACTCAAATAAGTCCCATATTGAGCTACAAATCAACATAATTATACATTGAATACGGTAAATTCGCGGCTTGCGAGGAATGGCTTCATCTCTACTGGAAGACGACGCCGAAGTCAATGTACTTCTCCTGCGCCTTTGAGACTCCCCGACTCGTTTCCTTACATTCTTAAGCAAGGGCGTCGTGCCGGCTTCATCATCAAAATAATGCCATTGCTTGTAATACTGAAACGTATATAAGAAAAATCATCCACATGAGGAAAACACATCCACCTCAGTCTTAGCGGAAAACATATCCATTAGAACTAGAATCATACTAGCATAGCGGAAAACATATCCGCTCTTGGTGGAAAATATATCCACTAAACTAGAATCATACTAGCATAGCGGAAAACATATCCGCTCTTGGGGGAAAACATATCCACTAGAACTAGAATCATACAAGCATAGCGGAAAACATATCCGCTCTTGGGGGAAAACATATCCACCAGAACTAGAATCATACTAGCATAGCGAAAAACATATCCGCTCTTGGTGGAAAACATATCCACTAAAACTAGAATCATACTAGCATAGCGGAAAACATAACCGCTCTTGGTGGAAAACATATCCACCAGAACTAGAATCATACTAGCATAGCGGAAAACATATCCGCTCTTGGTGGAAAACATATCCACTAGAACTAGAATCATACTAGCATAGCGGAAATCATATCCGCTCTTGGTGGAAAACATATCCACCAGAACTAGAATCATACTAGCATAGCGGAAAACATATCCGCTCTTGATGGAAAACATATCCACCAGAACTAGAATCATACTAGCATAGCGGAAAACATATCCGCTCTTGGTGGAAAACATATCCACTAAAACTAGAATCATACTAGCATAGCGGAAAACATATCCGCTCTTGGGGGAAAACATATCCACCAGAACTAGAATCATACTAGCATAGCGGAAAACATATCCGCTCTTGGTGGAAAACATATCCACTAAAACTAGAATCATACTAGCATAGCGGAAAACATATCCGCTCTTGGTGGAAAACATATCCACCAGAACTAGAATCATACTAGCATAGCGGAAAACATATCCGCTCTTGGTGGAAAACATATCCACTAGAACTAGAATCATACTAGCATAGCGGAAAACATATCCGCTCTTGGTGGAAAACATATCCACCAGAACTAGAATCATACTAGCATAGCGGAAAACATATCCGCTCTTGGTGGAAAATATATCCACTAGAACTAGAATCATACCAGCATAGCGGAAAACATATCCACTCTTGGGGGAAAACATATCCACTAGAACTAGAATCATACTAGCATAGCGGAAAACATATCCGCTCTTGGTGGAAAACATATCCACCAGAACTAGAATCATACTAGCATAGCGGAAAACATATCCGCTCTTGATGGAAAACATATCCACTAAAACTAGAATCATACTAGCATAGCGGAAAACATATCCGCTCTTGGGGGAAAACATATCCACCAGAACTAGAATCATACTAGCATAGCGGAAAACATATCCGCTCTTGGTGGAAAACATATCCACTAAAACTAGAATCATACTAGCATAGCGGAAAACATATCCGCTCTTGGGGGAAAACATATCCACCAGAACTAGAATCATACTAGCATAGCGGAAAACATATCCGCTCTTGGTGGAAAACATATCCACTAAAACTAGAATCATACTAGCATAGCGGAAAACATATCCGCTCTTGGGGGAAAACATATCCACCAGAACTAGAATCATACTAGCATAGCGGAAAACATATCCGCTCTTGGTGGAAAACATATCCACCAGAACTAGAATCATACTAGCATAGCGGAAAACATATCCGCTCTTGGTGGAAAATATATCCACCAGAACTAGAATCATACTAGCATAGCGGAAAACATATCCGCTCTTGGTGGAAAACATATCCACCAGAACTAGAATCATACTAGCATAGCGGAAAAGATATCCGCTCTTGGTGGAAAACATATCCACTGGAACTGGCATCCTGCGCCGTTGAGTCTCCCTGACTCTTTTCCTTACATTCTTAGGCAAGGGTGGCGTGCCGTAATAAAGAAAAATCATCCACATGAGAAAAACATATCCACTGCCTCAGTCCTAGTGGAAAACATATAGCACTAGAACTGGAATCTTACTAGCATAGCGGAAAACATATCCGCTCTTAGTGGAAAACATATCCACTAGAACTGGAATCATACTAGCATAGCGGAAAACATATCCGCCTCAGCCCTAGAGGAAAACATATCCTCTAGAACTGGAATCATATTACTAGCACAGCGGAAAACATATCCGCCTCAGCTCTAGTGGAAAACATATCCACTAGAACTAGAAATAAATAAAAACGATCGCTTTCTTTTAAACCCGGGTATGGAATCCGAAACTTCCATACGATATCTATGCTATAGCTGTAGGTCACAGTCGTAATCAGACAACCATATGCTAACATAAGATACAGCAATGGGCGTAATTTAATCATTCAGTAGGTACTACCTTCAAATTTATTTTTCCTTTATTTCTTACATTAAGCTATTAAAAGAAGCTTGTTCGGGAGATCACATCATGGGAAACACGACAACGTAAAGGTCAAACGGTTTTGCAGTAAAAGTCTTGTTTTAACCACAACTTCGTGTCTCATGTAGGAATCGAGCCCAGAACACTCGGTACGATGCGATGGTGACATCACCACCACAGCCACTGTGACATTCCAAAGGTTGCTTAACGTATAGCAGTATTCTGCTTACCATTCTTGGTCTTGTTTTACAAGTATCATCACCAAGTAACATTTGCAGCAAAAAAATAAAAAAATCAGACAAAATACGCTCACCACGGTTGTAGTTGAAGGCTTAGCTTATTCAGTAACATAGCAGCGTTAACATTTGCCTTCTCTTGTACCTTGTGGGCACACTTCATTGGATACGTCCATGCCACTTCTGAGATTTGAAGAAAACACCAAGTGCAGTATAAACAACTCCTCGTTTATTTCAATTATTTCAGGTATACTTTTATAACGAAATAATTTTGCACAATTACAAACTGTTACAATAATTCCTGCTAGCTACTTAGTTACGTCCGTTACGTTCGAGAGCTGTTATAAGACTGCCTGTGGCATCGCGCCTTTGACTTCGACTCGTCCCTCTTCATTATAATCAAAAAGAGTGGGTAGTTAGTGAAGTGAGGTGCGCGATGACGTATAGCCCACAAATCATTTGAGTGTTTATAAAATAATTCTCGTAATTAATATTAAACTAAACGAAATATATGACATTCGTTCCTCAATTATTCAATCCACGGCATTAAAGTAATTTACATAATGACGGGTATGAATACATTTTGGCTGTACCCACAAATTGTATATGCAAAATATTTGAAACAGATTAATAATATTTTTCAAACATTCCAGTTTATTTTATTAAACGAGTATATTTTTGCTATTTATAGGCTCGAAAGGACAGGCTGCTATGGTACCACGTAATAATTATTGTGGGAAAGGTAAAACTTAAACAATTAGGTGAACGCTTTCCGTTTTAAATAATCATTTTAGATCGCAGAAGTTTTTTAAATTTAATTGTAAAATTGGCAGCTATTAGCATACAGCCTTTCAAAATGAAAATAAGCACCTGCTGATTGGCGTCATAACAGAATTGTGAGTGAATGAAGTATTTTGACCAGCATATTACTCTGGTCAGACGGGTTAGTTTAGAGCTTGATATCAAGGTTTCCGTTGGTTGTGAAACAAAATGACGATAAAACAGATACTGCAGTCGATGGACGTACATGGTAAAACGATAAAAGCCATACACTACAGAAGCCAGAATCCTACAGTCCATCTGCGATATAGAGGTCACCTTATTCATCTCTGGATTGAAAATTGATTTCGCAGTCTGCATATAACAGATTTTCTTCCTCTTAACGCAATACTGCTTTTCAATCGTAGCTAACAAATTTATGCCGAATAAAAGCTTCATTTCCCATTTCATACACAGAATTCAATCACTACTTTGCGAATATGCATAGTTGGCAAAAGGAACGTTGCCTCGAGTTATAAATAAGTGCACTTTTTCGAATGGAGCTAAACTAAAAGTAATGAATAACATCAACCTTACATTGCTTTCCCGATAGGAAAAGTTTTCCTTATATCAAATCGACGTTCGGAAATTGCAAAGTTTGGACATAATTTTTTGTGCAATCGGAAATTTAAAGGGAGTAGGTTGTAGTTTAATCGACAAGAGATTTACTTCGGGGATTTAAAGTAGAACAATAATGTGAATCAGAAGCTTGAAATGACCGATGAATGCCAACATGATTTGAATATGAACAACTAGTTAGGATAGTTATGAGTTTTCCAGTTAGCGATTTTTACCAATTTTCATTTGTTGTTTTTATACTCGTTATTATCACATAACCTAAATTATGATGTCTGATTTCACGTATGGTGAAGCGGTTGAAAGCGTTGCCTTAGAAATTCGTCGAGTGTCGTCCCCGGGTTTGATCCCCAAACGAATCAACGTTTTATGTGAAGCACCTCGTTGTTTCGAGTCTGGGTGTACTTTGTGTCCATTGGCTGAATGTTTGTAACGAACCCCACATGATGTATTGCTTAAGTGTGCTTAATGTCATTAACATCTAAATAAAAAATAATATGAAATATGATCGATCAATATGGATGATCAAATTAGACTGAATGGCAGCGATAGCCTAGTGCAGAGGCCGACAAACTGCTACGCAGAGGGCCAGAGTTCGAATCCACGGCGCGTATCAATGATTTTTTGGAGTAATGTGCGTATTAAATTGTTAATTATCGCTTGCTAAACAGTGAAGGAAAATATTGTGAGGAAACCTGCATGTCTGAGAATTCTCCATAATGTTCTCGAAAGACATGTGAAGTCTGCCAACCCGCACAAGGACGTGGTGGACTATGGCCTTACCCTTCTCATAGTGAGAAGAGGCCCGTGTCCAGCAGTGGGACAGTTTATATACAGGGCTGATGATTATTAGACTGCAAATATGGACATGTTTATTAGCAATATATGCTGGCCGTATCTATCAACAATATATTTTTTAAAGATTCGCAACATTAATCACTTAACATTGAAAATAATCTAATAGACGGCAACAACTAGGATGGTTACGCATGAGACTTTTATATCATAAACTCAGCATACCATAAATTAAATTAAATATTAAGTCAGTGTGTTTAACACACATTGATAACTACATACAAAATCATTTGTACTGTCTCGTTGGTCCCGCGGCATAAATGTGCGCGTGGGATTGTGAGGTCTCGGGTTCGATTCCCGGGTCGGGCAAAGTGTTATTGGGTTTTTCCGTTAGGAAATTCTCAGTAGCAGCACGGAGTCTGGTAATGTGCCCGGTACGGCAATAGGCTCGCCCCCTATTACGTGGGACCTAAAAATTCATGGCGAAATGTGGGTGTAATATTACACCTCTGCCTACCCCTTCGGGGATACAGGCGTGAGTCTATAAAAAAAAAACATTTGTACAAGTTAGCATAGTACGATATATCTATAGGAGGGACCTTGGGTTACGGCACTAATGTTCTAGATCAATTAAAGTCAGTGGGTTCATGTAGCACATCCGTATATTTCGATCTCACAATACTGTTCTTAGTTTAACTGTCTTAGAGCTACTCGTGAGTAAATCTAAAGTACATGGCTATATAGTGACGACATACTTAGCTTACGCTTATACAATGACAACCTTAGCATACGCTCCGTTACACCAACCCCCCCTTTAAAAAAAATAGTTAAATTTCTCATAATATTATAATTTAGACATGTGCAATTTCCGTTATACAAACCAAAATAAAATAAAATTTAGAAAATATTTGCATTTTCTTACATTATTAAAATAAGTACCTACACAATAATATCATGGTACAATACAATACAACAATACACCATATTTTATAATATTCAGTATAACACTGGTTATAACATGTAAACACAGCAGGTGTTGATACATTACCTAAGGTAAGTACTTACGTTAACTTTCTTATCACACTAAACACAGTTAAACTAGGTAGATGCACACGAACAATAATTACGCACTACATTTTTTCTAAAGCAAAATACACAAAAATACAGATTGAAAATTATATTTCGACATCCGGGGAATTCTCGTTTCCCTGACGTTTTCGTCTAAAGCTGTATCTAGCGGCTTCTAAAGCGGTCGTTTGCAGTGATTGCATCTGCTTGGACAACCACTTTCTGCTTCCAGAAAAACATTGCTTACATATCAGGTAAATCACAATGATGCCGATCAAAATAAACACGGTGGACCATTCGATCAACGTTACTTGTGCAGGTTCCTTGGCCTCGGCAGCGGCCGCGGCCACTACGATTTCGTCTTTGGCAACTGTGTTACCCATAATGAAACTGCAAATTTACTATAAATACACAATGTGCGTGCAAGACGTGCTTCCGCAATGATAACTTATAATTATAACATTATAAACTAATACTTACTCATAAATTGAATCGCACGGGCATTCTGCTGACTCGGCCGCTGCGCGTCGTGCGCGCGGCCGCGGTCTGCGTAGCGTCCGAAGAGCGATTATCGCTACTCGCTATGCTCGTGTCCACTCTATTTGAAATATCTCTACAAGACTTATTACTAGAATTACTTAACTTAGTATCTACGTGCTTAATGGGTAAATTATTTGTCTGTACCTGTTCCGTACTGGCAAAAGCGGGTTTTAACCGATCAATCGATATGTGAACTGTACGGTTGGGCAGCTGAATAAGATAAACCTTATCTTTTCTTTCTAACACTTTGAATGGACCGTCGTAAGGAGGTACTAATGATTTTTTAACGCTATCATTACGTATGAAAACATGTGAACATTTATCCAAATCCGCGTGTATAAACAATGTGCGCGCATCCCTATGTGTGGACGGCTTCGGTTTCAAATTACTTATATTGTGCCGCAAACTTTTAACATATTGACATGGATCTAAAATGCTATTACTGGAATCGCTAAAAAAATCACCTGGCAAACGTAATGTTGTACCGAAAGTCATTTCGGCGGCACTAATGCCGGTATCGTTCCTTGTAGAACTCCTAAGGCCGAGAAGAACTATGGGCAGTTCCTGGACCCAACTAGTGGAATCTAGTCTAGCCATGAGAGCGGCTTTCAGTGAGCGGTGCCATCTCTCGATCATCCCATTGGATTGCGGATGGTACGGAGTTGTCCGTTTCCTGTCAATGCCTAAAAGATTCATTAACTCTCTAAAAACACTACTTTCAAATTGTCTGCCCTGGTCGCTTGTCAGCTTAGCAGGGCAGCCAAAACGCGCTATCCATTGCTCAAGAATGACCTTTGCAACCGCATTTGCGCTTATGTCTCTTACTGGGTGGGCTTCCGGCCAACCAGTTTGGCGATCTATCATCGTTACCAGGTACCGGTATTCTTGTGGCGAAGTAGGAAGTGGCCCAACAATGTCAACATGTACATGGGAAAATCGCTCAGCTACCGCGAAAGTGCCTAATTCTGACTTATTATGCTTAGTCACTTTAACGCGCTGACATTTAACACACTCTCTGGCCCATTTACCTACATCACTATTCATATTGTCCCAAAAGAATCGGTCCTTTACTAGCTTACGCGAAGTACGGATTCCTGGGTGACTTAAGCTATGAACGGAATTAAAAGCTAACTTCCTAAATTGCTCAGGTATGTACGGTCTAATCTTATTTGTGGACGTTTCACACGTTACAGGTAGGTCGCATCCAGGCATTGTTATGTCTTTGAATATCAACTTACAATTATTATAACAACTACGAGTACGTAAGTGAACAAGTTGCTTATCGCTAGCCTGTGCTCGAGCGATTGCTGAATAATCTAAAACCGTGGGACTGGTAACTGTCTCTATGCGGGACAACGCGTCAGCTATTACGTTACGTTCACCATCAATGTGACGTATGTCAGTGGAAAATTCACTGATATATAATAATTGTCTTACGCGCCTCGGTAATTCGTTATCGCTATTAACCTTAGAAAAAGCAAACGTAAGAGGTTTATGGTCAGTAAAAATTATTAGTTCGCGACCTTCTATCATATTTCGAAAATACTTTATCGCGAGGTAAATTGCCAGAAGCTCCCGATCATAGGTACTGTAATTAACTTGAGTTGCAGACATTTTCTTTGAAAAGTAACCTAAAGGTATCCATTTAGAATCAACAAATTGTTGTAAGACTCCTGCGACGCACGTGCTGGACGCGTCACTCATGAGCGCAAACGGGGTATCGGGTAACGGGAACGATAACGTCGCCGCGCTCTGTAAGCTCGTCTTACACTGTGAGAAAGCATCGCTGGTTTTTTCCGTCCAAACTATCTTTGTTTTATCTTTTTTCTTTGAATTTTGCAAATATTGATTTAATTGTTCCTGATATTCTACTGCATGTGGCAAATGTAAGCGGTAAAAATTAATCATGCCTAGGAATCGTCTAAGCTGCTCAATAGTCTCGGGCTTAGGGTAATTAACTATGGCATCAACCTTGTCCTTGAGCGGTCGAATACCTTGTGTAGAAACTTCGAAACCTAAAAATTCAACCTTAGACTGACCGAATGTGCATTTTTCTAAGTTAATAGTGATACCGAACTCGTTCAGACGGCTGAAAACTTCTCGTAAGTGGTTTTCATGGTCGTCAGGGTCGCTAAATATTAAAATATCATCTATATAACAGTACACATAATCTAGACCTGCAAGGACGGTGTGATTCATAAACCGTTGAAAAGTCTGCGCGGCATTTCGTAAACCGAACGTCATGCGCGGAAACTCGAATAATCCGAACGGCGTTGTGATGGCGGTCTTCTCTACATCGTCGGGGTGTACACAAATACAATGATATGCTCGGCGAATATCTAACCTTGAAAATATTGTTTTGTTAGCCAATAAGTACGTAAAGTCATGCAACCTCGGTATAGGATAGCGGTCTGCCTTTGTAATTGCATTGAGTGCTCTGTAATCGCCACAGGGACGTATTTCACCGTTTTTTTTCATAACAACATGTAGAGGACTTGCCCACGCACTTTTCGACGGTCTACAAATCCCCATTTCTTGCATTAATTTAAATTCTTCCCTTACCTTAGCGTAGCGGTGAGGTGGCAACGGTCTGACCCTCGCATGCACCGGCGGGCCGCTGGTCTCTATAAAATGGAACACAGAATGCTTCGGCGGCTCCTTAAAAGAAAGCGGTTTAGTTATCTCTGGGTACTCTGCTAAAAGGGAATGATAAGGGTGACTTACATCTACGGTCGTGATTGACGGATCGTTACTGGCTACGATAGAAGCTAAAACATTTATGTTTGTCAGTTGGTCAATCAACCTATGCTTACTTAAATCTACTAATAGCTTATATTTGGCCAAGAAATCTGCACCTAGAATTGGTTGATGAACTTCCGCTATGACAAATGTCCATCGAAATGCTCGACGTAGGCCTAAATCTAGCACTAAACTTTTCGTACCGTATGTCTTTATTCTAGTCCCATTGGCTGCATATAATGTATATTCTTGGCACTCACTGTTCCGTAGGTTTTTCGCTAGCTTGTCACGCGGTAGCACCGAAATATTTGCGCCAGTATCGACGAGAAAGCGTAGTCCATTATTACGGTCTGTGACCCGAAGGCGGTTGTAGGGCGATATAGTACAGACCTCCGCCGCAGTCCGTACTCCTGCTAGTTTTCCTGCTTGCTCTTCCATGCACATGGCTCAGTGCATTTCAATGCTCTTGCACGAAAGCGATGGTGGTAAAAACATAGCCAGTCAGGACTCTCTGGTGATCTACGTGGCCTCGAAGGATCGCGACTTCGATTGCGTGAAACAGAACGTGAACGATTACCTCCCTGATTCCATTGTTGTCTGGATCTGCCAACTTTTTCTATTTCAGCTATCTTCAAGCTTAGCTTCGTTATCTCCGCCATTATCATTTCTGTGTCCTTGGACGTGTTCGGCTGCTGCTGCGCTACTTCAGTGACGTGTACTGCACGCGTGGTCTCGAAGACATTGTCGGCTATGGTCGACAAGTTGTCAAGGTCCTTTGTGTCAGAAACTGCTAGTACTGCGCGTATCGGAGAAGGTAGGTGTCCTTGCCAAAGGATTTTCAGTGTGTCATCCGGTATCTTATCCTTGGCTAGCTCTCTCATGCGACGCAGAAGTTGCGATGGTTTTTGATCGCCTAAATCCATTTCGCTGATGAGTTTCTGTAGTTGCCGATTTTTGGATTCCTCGTAAATGGTCAACAGGCGAGCCTTCAATGCTTCAAATTTTTTTGTAGACGGTGGATCGATCAGCAAATCCGTAACTTGTTGTATCGCCTCCTTGGATAGTTTGGAGACAACGATGTCGTATTTGGCCTCGTCCGCTAACTTCTGTGGCGCCAGCATTGCCTCAGTTCTTATAAACCACACGCGGGGTGAGTCTACCCAAAACTCCGGGATTTTGGAAGTTAGCGATATCGCTGCAAGGTCAACCGCGGACGACGGAGTAGTCATCTTCCTGATTTAACTGTTCGAACTATTCACTGCAAAATACTGTTTTAGAACGCGGGTGTCGGGGTCACCAAATATAGGAGGGACCTTGGGTTACGGCACTAATGTTCTAGATCAATTAAAGTCAGTGGGTTCATGTAGCACATCCGTATATTTCGATCTCACAATACTGTTCTTAGTTTAACTGTCTTAGAGCTACTCGTGAGTAAATCTAAAGTACATGGCTATATAGTGACGACATACTTAGCTTACGCTTATACAATGACAACCTTAGCATACGCTCCGTTACATATCTAAAGCAAAAATCACCTCAATACGAGTGTAGGTAACAGTCGAAATTCGGAGTAAAAGGCAACATTTTGTCGAACACAATAACAGGTACGCTAACTCTAGTAAATCCGATTCATCAAATCCTATTATATCTGTTATAAGAAGACGCATATCTGTTATAAGAAGACGCACAGTACGTCCACGTGAAACAGAATAGATAAATGTTTTGGTTTCTGGAGTTACTGTATACGAATATAATTTTGTCCACCACCACATCCAATTTAGATGGATTTATTCGAACACAGAGATAATGTTGGTTACGAAAGGATTTTTTTATTGTTTCTGGTCATCTTTTTTCTGCTTTTATTTTTTTAGAATGTGATATGTGTATGGGCATCTCTGGTGTCATTATATACATTCTACCAGATTCACACAACACTATCTAGTCTCAAACAAAACTTTTAGAGTCAGTGTTTGAGTTTCGTGTGTAGTAAGCATTGATATGCAAAAAACGCAGCCAGTAAAAAATAAGTTTGTGAGTATTTGAGTGGCGTATTACTGTTATACGTACAAATGTATGGTAGCGCTCATAGCGAGACTTGACTTGCCGTTCGTAACAGCACAGGCCACCACTTGGATTGGTGACCGAGTGTGGCATTTACATCTGAGCGCTACCGTGCTTCGTAAGGCACATAAAGCTGTCAGTCCCGATGCTTGTCTAAGAATAAGGATCGTTAGCTATGTCGAAGGCCTTCGGGCGGTCTGAAAACTCCGACACTAGAGTTGGCCACACACTCACAAGAAAAACAAACAAACAAAATGTATGAACTAAGTCGAATTAATTTCATGTAATTAGGTAACAATTTTACTTAAAAAAGTAATAACGAGTGAAAATTAGAAGGACATAAATATGCATTAACTAAACTTTATTTCACTTTATAAAACGTATAAAAATTTAAATCAATTTTCATTTAGACCGATGTTCTCAAAACGTGCCTCATTCTCAAGCTGGAGTTTTTTTTTTATAGACTCTCGCCTGTATCCCCGAAGCGGTACGAAGAGGTGTAATATTACACCCACATTTCGCAATGAATTTTTAGGTGCCACGTAATAGGGGGCGAGCTTATTGCCGTTACCGGGCACATCACCAGACTCCATGCTGCTACTGAGAATTCAGAAAAACCCAGTAATACTTTTGCCCGACTCGGGAATCGAACTGGAGACCTCCGATCAGTAATCGCTTACACTATCCACTGGACCACGGAGGCAGTGAAGTAATAATTAGTGAAAATCAAAAGAACATAAATAATAATATATGCAATAACAAAACTTTATTTCACTTTATAAAACGTACAAAAATTTAAAACAATTTTCATTCAGACCGGTGTTCTCAAAACGTGTCTCATTCTCAAGCTGGAGATATTATCATCAAGCCACTTCCTCAGAGCTGATACTTTGGCATAAACTCCAGGGTAGTCGGGCCTGGCGCAGCCGAGACCCCAGGACACGATACCAGCTAGTTTATTGTTGTAGACTAAAGGTCCACCGCTGTCACTCTGGAAGGAGAGAAGAGTAAGAAAACTGAATCACTATTTGATTTTGGATTCAACGTCCGTGTGGAGCAAGTAGAGATTCTTTTTCTATTAAAAATTATTTAGGGATATTAGGGATCATAGGGGTACTAAGGACGGATTTCCCGAAATTCTCATGGGATCGAGAAGAAAAAGGTAAAATAAACAAAATGTGCGAGCGTAACTGCGAGCATCCTCCAGTTTAATAAAATAAATTGTATTTTTCATTTGATTAACTGTCCTCGAAATTGAACTTGGACTTCAAACTAAATTTATTCTCAAAAGTGACATAAAATACTTTTATATCAAAGAATTTTCAACACACTGACAAGCCTTTGCACGTTTACAAAACATTACGATCAACAACAAATAATTAACTGTGGAAAACCGCAGAAAACTATGTCAGCATAACTACCTACTGAAATTAAAACAAAAACATTTAATTAATTTTAGATCAGAAGCTCTAGGTAAACGTGATAAAATATTACTCTCCTTAATTAAAATATACTAGTAATAATTCATTTGGACGGTTTACTGACAACGCGCGATCTTATTAGCTTCGATTATTAGCAATATGCTTAGAATAACATGCACAAGTTAAATGAAGATAGACAAGGCGACCATATCCTTTGGTAAAGAGCAATATGCTACGAAAAAAGCATAGAAGTAAAGTGAAGGAATAGAAATATTATTTGGAATACAACAAATGTTTGACATAAAATTCGACAAGAAAACACTTTCCTCGATAAAAAGCAAAATAAGAAGGGCATTTGCTTGTATAAAGAGCAATATGCTTTAAAGAATTTAAGAGAAGGAAGTGGGACGAAGCAGAATAAGAAGGACTTTTGCATTGAGAGCAATATTTCCATCTTATTTTGTTTCATCTCACTTCCTTCTGTTATATTGATCTTTTTATACCAAGGAAGTAAGATGAAGAAAGTGAAGAAAACCACACTCACCTGGCAAGCATCTTTTCCACCTTCAGGAATACAGCACACAGCATCATCGTGGTGATACTGTAAACTGACTTGTAAGCGTCGTTGCAGATCTCTTCGTTTATTTTGGGTATCACCACTCTTTGTAGCATTGTCGGAATGCCACCACCTTCCTGGGAAATGATATTGCGTAATATTTTTATTTTTTTAAGTTAAACTAGCTGAACCAGCAAAATTCGTACCGCGATCAGACTGCACGGTAGGTGTAATGGTTTAAGCGGCCGCCTCGCTGCTTGACACTGCGCGGCAGTGTTGTGGGTTCGATTCCCACACGAGACAACATTTTGTGTGATTCATAAATTGTTATTTCGAGTGTGGGTGTTAATTGTGTCCGTTAGTTGTATGTTTGTAAAGTCCCCCTCGACACAGGATTTAGTCCTAGTGCTGGCGTTGACTTATAAAAGAAACGAAAAAAAAACAGTCGATCTCGCTCTCGAGATTTGCGCTTAGCAGCATATTCAGCTATTCATTTTTATATTATAGATGAACTTGTTGTCGACATAGTTCGTCGATGACGCAAAAATCTGTTATAATCTAAACTAAATCTAAAACAGTATGTAAATAATAAATGCTGGTGATAATATAACTTCTTAATAAAAAATTCTAACTTTTGTTGTATGTTTTGTATGAAAACCAGGCTCGTAAACCCTTTTATTTGCTCTTGGAAACCCTGTTATTGTTTTGCTCTCGCAATGCATATCCATTTGCAAGGGTCGCCATTTATACTGCGATACAAGGGCCACAGGACTTATACAATAATGTCAAAGTTTACCGTGAAGCATCCGACTCCCACACAAGACTAAGCTTTGCGTGATCCTCAAATTATTGTTGATTCAATACTAGTTAACAACTCCATCCGGTGCTTGCCAAACACACGGCTGTACGGGATCGCCTTTTCAAAATAATGTTCTTGTCGTATTGCTTAGGTATTCATCAAAATAAGACATTTGGTGACCAAAATCAAATATTTAGACACCTATTTACTAAAACACAACAGTATTAATATACCCACTCAAACATCACCTACTTCACCGTTATTTCGAGATACTGTAAACTTGTTCTGCTACGTTCAACTCAAACAAAGTGTCGTCATACAGCTGTTATAATTATCAACTAAACTTCGCAGCATATAGAAGTCGAGAACTGCTGTAATGTGTGTAAGTTTGGGACAAATTATATTGCAGTCATGGGAACTGTAGCTGGTTTATTATGAAACTTATGTATGCACAATTGCACATGCATGGCAAAAATAGCCTAATGGCAAAATGAGCAGACTGAAAACCCAGCACATATGACAGTTCTTAAAAATGTTCTCAAAAGAGATGAGAAGTTTGCAAACCGCACTTGGCCTGCGTGGTGGACTATATTCTTCTCATAGTGAGAAAAGGGAGAAGAGGCCCGTAAATAGCAGTGGGACAGTTTGTATACATGGCTGAGTCGAGGATATATACATAAAATTGAAGAATCTGTCTGAAATTCCGAAAACAATTATTTTCTCAATTGAGATATTATTTAGCTCTCTGATAGACAGCACAAAAACGATATTTATTGTATCTACCTTTTATGTTTTTTTCAATTGTTAGTGCTGTCTATAAGTCTGTCTGTCAGTCAATCATCTGAAAAACAGTGCAGACATAAATAAAAGACAAACACTTTTTATTTAAAAGGTATCTCTAATAATATTGTGTTTACTTCTTAAGTATATCTTTATGTATATAGGTACATATTCATATTTTGAAGTGTTAGGCATTAATCATCTTTTAAAACAATTCCCGCTCTAGAAATGATCCTGTGTCGCGGGAGACTTTACAAACATACCACCAGCAGACAAAATGTACACCCAGACCCGAACCAATTAAACAATTTATGGAACACACAAAGAGATTTCTCGTGTGGGAAACGTACCCCTAACCTCTACGCTAACCATGTCGTCATGTACCCACACGACGTTATGTTGTGTTAAATAAAATCATCATCAGCTTGTTTATTTTATCTGCCCCACTGCTGGGCGTAAACCTATTCTCATTATGAGAAGGGTTAAGCCATCGGTAAAATAAATTTGTAATATCTTCTCACTACATCACCCGACTGGCCAAATAAGCTTTAGGCATTCCGTAGTTCGTTAACTTCTAGTAGGGTAATTAATGTAACTTAGATGTAATGAAATATAAACATTAGCGTAGCATTCCTTTCACTATATTTGCGATAAAGGTCCTTTGATTAGGGACGTCCTTGTTCAAGTGTAAGTAATCTTAGAGAAAGTCTAAAACGTGAAGTGAAATTTTATGATCCTATTATACACTAATACTTTTAAAATTGTAATGATTATTTCGTAATGGAAATTATCGTATATGGAAATTAGAACATTTCTGATTGATAAAATCAAAACCAGGTTTTTATAGACGAGTACCTTCTGTTCATTTATGTTACCCTGATACTTTTCAGAACATATTACGCATTGATAACTTTGTAACCAGTTTACCAGTTGTTTCTATAAACGCCTTTTATGAGACATTTCTTCAAGAAAACATAAAACATTTACTGAAACTTCTTTTAGAAAATAAAGTCGCCTATCTTCTTTTTAAAAACCTTTTAAATTTCTTTGGGTTACGAAAAAACGTTGCTGTTTGGAAATGACTCCGTTTTCGTTTTTATATGACAATGCAGTATATTTTATTGAATTATTTTACAACTTTATCTTAATATATAAAATCCTTGCGTTACTGACTGACTGACAGACACGCTACAGCCGAAACTATTGGGCGCAGGAAGCTGAAATTTGGCATGTATGTTCCTTGGAGACTGTAGGGGTGCACTAAGAAGGGATTTCCCGAAATTCCCACGGGTTCGGCCAAAACGGGTAAATAAAAAAAAATGCAGGCGTAGTTGCTGGCGTCCTCTAGTATGTACATATATATATTTCAGATTGAAACGTAACTAAGTCTTAAAATACTATACCAAGAAATATATACAGAACATACAAATAAACATATACAGAACGACAAGAAAAAAAAGAAAAAAAAATAGAGGGCGTCATGAAATTCATCCACATCGCCGTCAACTGGAAGCGTGCCCAGAACGCTGGCAGCATTGCCACGTTGTATGGCGATACTTACCTTCTGGGCCAAATACAATCCAGCCTTCTGGTCACGCGAGGCGTCGACAAGTCTCTTTGCGAGGACTCTAAAAAGAGATCTCGAACTTGGACCCCATGGCCCCAACGTTTCGACCCCAAACGGCTCAAATACGTAATCCCCTACTAGGTTTACGTATTTGCGCCGTTTGAGGGTCTCCGTTGTAGCAGCAGCAGCGTCCGCACAACCGGCTGTGCTAGGAAGATGTGATGGCGCGAGGGTATCGACACACGTTGCGTCCCATACCAAAGGCCTACCCAACTTCCATGGCAGTAAAGACATATCGTCTGGTCTTTTGCCGTCGTCGCGTACCAGGCCCTGAGGTTTAAGGTGGGCTGGAACTCCAGCGGAGACAAGAGCCCGACGCTGAATGTCATTAAGGTTGGCGTGTCGTGAAATACGACCTGTGCTCTTGCTGCATGATAGGCCATGGTGACCAAGGCTGTCGACAGCCTCTCCACAGTGACAGCGATGTGGAGTAACACATAGTATGCCTAAACGGAGGCAAGACGCGATGCGGAAGGTCGTATCGTCCAGCATGGTACCGATGTTGGACGATGGCAGTGTTTGAAGCCAGAGTCCCGACTCCCAATCTCCCACAGCCAGTAGACGAGCACGCTCTACAGCATTAGACGATGTGCTTAGAAGGTTTTCTTGTATTCTGCTGCAAAGCGGCCCATCCCACTACCTCTGAGAGGATAGGTTTCGGGGTAACTCAGTGCTTGGACAAGCTCTTCTCCAAGTATTCGTGGCATCGTTCTTACACAGCACCTCATAATCGACCAGTGAGAGATTTTCCTAGTCAATTCTGCAGTGCTGTGGACCGAGGACAGGAATGCTGGTAGGCTAACATCGGAAGTTTTTCGAACGCCGAGGACGCCAAAACGTACAGGTAAAGACGCCTGTAGCCACAATCGGTCATTCAGTGCTATATTCATATTCAATGCAGTTGATATAAGTGCACAAATGACAAATTAATTAAGCGGCTACCTCTCCGTGTTGTAGTATTGAACCAATCAAATCAACACTTAGTGTGAATGACAAATTTTTCTTTGGGGCCTTGGTGTTCCTTGTATCCAAGAAATTTTAAATGTGTTTGCCGAGCCAAGGAGTAAGTGAAAATAACAAAAACATTTTTTGTTTGTTTGGTCAATATTCCTGGTGTTTTATTTTCGCCAAGTCGCTTGGCCAAGTCTGGTGTCGGTGATTTCAGACCGCCCTAAGTCCTTTTTACATAGCCCAACTATTCCTATCCTCAAAAAATAACCGGGTACGCATGGTTACGCTCTAATGTAAATGCCATACGCGGTCACCCATCCACTGGTGACATTTGCGCGAGTTTTTTTTAACTTTGCCAACATATTACGAAAGGCAAGTTATGTCACGCTATATTTCTCTAATAATGGGTATACAGTAATGCCAGTCGAAAGCTATTGGAAATACGAATCACGCTTCTATTCACAAGGGTAGATTAATTTTCATTTCATAGTATAATTTATTTTCACAACGTAGTGTGTATGGCATTCATACAATACAATATTAATTGACCAGTCATTAAATTATGGTTTATTAATTCAATAAATTGGTATAATACATTTTTCATTATTTATATACAATTTCATTATTTATCTTGTCAGTTATTTAGTCCGTGTCCGTGTGGTGACGGATTAAGAATACGAATTGTCACCACCCCATATCATCCCATGGGTGTCGTAAGAGCCGACAGAGGGAGCATATTATGCAGAGAACAGCACTGTAAGAGAAGGAAAACTTGATACAAACCCTATACCAATCCGTTTGGCCAGCGTGGTATAGTAGGCCAATTCCTCCTTTCAAAGGAGAGGCCTAGTCCAGCAGTGGACTATTAAAGGCTGATGAGAAGACAGTTATTTAGATAATTATGTCTTCAAATATGTTTGATTTATAGGATTATCTAGATTAAATTATTGTGCTAATAAATGAAACCAGGCATACATGTATGTATTTCTAAATTATTGTAATTTGTTGGAAATGTTCTGTGATTCATAATTGTAAATATATTATTATATGTAATCACTACGATTTATTTGAATAATGAATAGGATAAGAGTAAAATAATATTTTTGTCCGTGTGGTGACGGATTAAGAATACGGATTATCCCCAACCCATATCATCCCATGGATGTCGTAAGAGCCAACATAAGGAGCATATTATGCAAAGAACAGCAGTATAATTTGAACCTAAGCTATCATTATTCCACGTATATCAGATCAGGAGCTTTAAAAGACTACGCTATGAAAACTATCTTTGAGGACTTGTACAACCTTCAAATAGAAATTTTAGAAGAAAATACTCTAAATACAATAAATGAGCCAAAATAATTGTTTTTTCTACAATAAGTATATTAGCATTATACACCAAAATATTGCAGGTTTGTTAAATAAATCAAATGCACTTACAGTATGCTTAAATGAACTTTGTGATGAAAATATAAAAGTGGATGTAGTATGTATTACCAAGCATTTCATCATGAAGGGACTTGAAAAACAACTATGTATACCAAACTACAGTTTGGCTGCATGTTATAGTAGACCGGAGAAAAAGAGACGGGGAGCATGTATAATAATCAGTAATTGTCACCAATGGAAAGAAATACCTCAAATAGCTAGATTATCTTTACCAGGGGTTTTTGAGTATTGTGCTATTGATCTGATTGATTATAAATTGATAGTCATATGTCTCTATAGAGTACCAAATACTAAAAATATAACAGATCTTTTTACTAAACTAGAATTGTTACTCATAAATGTATCCAACCAGATTAATAAGAACATTGCTATTGCATGCGATTTTAATATCGATATTTTAAAACCGAATGAAAATTCATTTGCACTTGAGTGTATGCTAATAAATTACAAATTACATAGATAATTATGCGCATATTTTAAAAAAACTTATAAACTTAGATGTCTTGGAGTTTGCATTGTCAGACCATACAGCTCAGCTGCCTCAATGTCCAGTACCCAATGTATGTAGGATAAAATATTGGTACATAACTAGAAGGGATTACTGCAACGAAATATAGTAAAATTTAAAAACTATATAAACAGTCTCAAATTTTCGGAGATATATCACACTGAAGATCCTAATTTGGCCCATAATGATTTTATCGACACGTTTAAACTGTTTTACGATTTATGCTTCCTGTTCAAGGAAATCAAAATCAACACATTTAATAAACCTAAATGTTTATGAAATGGCGTTAAATTATGCAGTAAGAAAAAATAAAACTCTTATGGCTGTCTAGATTGAATCCTAACCACGAAACTAAAAAGAAATTTGCTACTTATTTTAAATTGTATAGTAAAATTATAAATCTAACACAGAAAGCACAGAATAATTACAAATCACAACAATTAAAAAATAAATCAAAGACTACATGGCAAATAATTAATCGGAGAAATAACAATATGCCTAAACAGCAAATCCCTAAACAGAAAAACTAAGAATTAGTGATCGAAGTATTTACAAACCTTTGGATATCGCTAATACTTTTCATGACTTTTTTGTTGACAAAATTCATACAAAATTAGATGCTGAATATAAACCAAAAGCATCCATTACATCAAGAAATGCTAAATCAATGTTTATGGCTTCCAGCACCCCAAACGACATACATAGAATAATAATGTCATTAAAAAACACTGGTTTTGATGGAATCGCCACTAAAATACTAAAGTCAGTATCAGTCGAGTTATGCAGTCATCTGAGTCACTTAAGGCGAGGATTTCCGAGCGCTCAAAGCTTTTGAGGCTCCCCGCTTCCCCAGTTCGCGAGTATAACTACGATTAATCGCGACGCGAGACGCGACGCCACTGTCGCCATATAGGTATAACACTTTCGCGCCGTAGTATAGAAAAATGAAGCAGTATATCAATTGAAATATAAACTTACTTATCGAGTATAAATAATTTGCAACGTTTCTGTTTTGAATAAACCTTTATAAAATTCGAAAGTAGTTTTACAAAATTGCTTTTGTTTATAGTGACAATAATTAAGTAATCAGTATTATTATGAACATTATTTTTGTTGTTAATTATAAAAAAAACTTATGATCGCTCGCAATGCGAAAGTATCGCTTGTTCGATATCAATCTTAGGGAAAAGGATTAGATTAATATAAATTAATTAATTCGTTGCTACTGTCAGCAAAACAACGGCATAGAACCAATAATAAGAACGGGTAAGATACTCATGGCTACTTTTAATGACCAATGATTACATTTTGTTATATTTATTTTAACTGTGAAATCTCTAAGATACTACTCTGTCAAAAAAGTACCGGAAAAAGAACAATATTACACAAAATGTTTATAACAGGGCAATAGTTATAGCAATATACTCATGCAAACACACGTACATGCACAATAAAGAAGATCACCCAGCTGCATACAATTTAGGCCAATTCTAAAAGTGCCGGCCATTGATTTATATGTACTAAATATATGTCAATGGTGCCGGCCAACTAAAATTAACTTAAAATGATTATAGAATATTACGAAATAAACACTTTTTATTACTACACTAAGGTTCTAAGTCCAGTCTGTGAGGTCATATTCGAGCTCAAAGAATGTATTCTGTTCCTAAAATAAATCCTAAGTAATTATTGTTATTTTGTGCCTAAAATAATGTGCAAGTTGTAATTTAAATGGCATCAGGTAATGGCAGGTAGTAAGCCGAGAGCGAAATAACTGATTGATAAGCATTACTGCCTTACAGAAAGAGACAGTGACGTTCCAAGCCATCACACACCAGAATATGGGCAGGGCAGATAGCGAGGGTACGACTGTAACAATTGCCGCGTTCAGTTTACGGCCAATTCGAAACATGAACTGTGAAAACTCCAGCGGAATAACAATTGCAGTAGGATGTACCCGATTAGAATTCTTCAATAAATAGTATATTATACTGAGGGCAAGAAATAAAGATGGGCAAAGCAAACCAGGTGAACAGGATTGATATACGTATCCATTTGGGTTGGTCTGCTTTCGATAAACTGGCATTTGCTTTTACGAAGCAACAAAAAGCAAGAATATTCAACCAATGCGTCCTGCCAGTGCTCACCTACGGAACTGCAACTTGGGTTACTACAGAGGCAGCGCTACAGTAACTTGAAGTTCTTCAAAGGGCAATGGAGAGAAAACTGGTAGGAGTGACACTCAGAGACAGAAAGACGAATAAATAGCTCCGAAAAGAAAGCCTAGTATCAGATGTTGCCAAAATAGTAGCGGCCGGACATGTAGCCAGAAATCCCGAAACATGGTGCAAGCAAACATTAAAATGGCAACCATGGGATTGTAAACGACTTGCTGGAAGACTGCAAATGAGATGGAAAGAAGACATCATAAAGATAGCGGGCAGTAATTGGTTGAAGACTGCCCAAAACAGAACAGAAAGGAAGTTGTTGTAGAGGTCTACACCAAAATGGTCGGAAAAGGCTTAAGATGGTGATGTTCACGGCGCTGGGACACATAAGCGGGGCATTCCGCCAACATTTGCAGCGCCGTTTCTTGGACATGGTTGCTATCACTATAGTGATATCCAGGCGTTTCCTCCTGGCCTTTTCTCTACAATAACCGGCCGAAACAACGGAAAGTGAGAACGTCGCGACGTAACATCTCTTCAAACACATGTTGGGAACAGGAATTAGCGCCACTATGGTGCCATGCTTGTATACAAGACATCTGTACCTGGCCGGTCATAGACATTCCTACTAAAGGTTTAGACGATATTTTTATATTTGGTCAGTAGTATTTAAAAAACATGTTTTTTACTTTTTTAATGAGTCCACTGCATTTTAAGGCTCACGTATTTCACATTAGGCTGAAAACGTATAGTTGACCACCTTTACACCTCTTTGATTTATCACTTTTGTCAAAACAAATCTGCTCTACGGTACTTTGAGACATACATTCAAACCTAAATATTGTCTCAGAGAATTGACTTAGAAGTTTGGTGTAATAGTTAAAAATGTTTACAACAGAGTGTTCTATTAAAATAACACAATTTTATTGATTGGCCGGCAAAATAAAAATTTGCCCAATTTGGGTGATCTCCTTTAGGCGCTGCCATCGGCAAGTAGTAGTGAAAAAAAGTTAAAATTATACATACATACATACGTACAAAATCATACTCCTATACCCACAACGCTTATTTTCCGCCAACCAATAATAAACTCTAGTTTTCGTTATTATTTGTCAGTCAAATTGATATACTTGCCTACCGAACATTTTAAAGCTATGACACCAGTGCATTCTTCCTCGGCGTGATAAATAATAGGATAATATTATTAGGTGTCCATTGTTCCGTGTTTGGTAATAGTGTGGAAATCAATGATATTATTGGTGGAAATAGTCAATAGAATTATTGAATATACTTATACCGAAATTCATAAATCTACCTATCTATATCAAAACGTTTTTTTGTTTTTGATCGCGCTTAGCAGGCCAATTTCTAAGATTGTTTTGCCTCTCTAGCCCATTTGTTGAGGAAGGTTATACCAAATAACATTACGCTACTACCCACGAGGGTGGTGCACACATTATCAGCCTTTAACAGTCCACTGCTGGACTAGGCCTCTCCTTTGAAAGGAGGAATTGGCCTACTATACCACGCTGGCCAAACGGGTTGGTATAGGGTTTGTATCAAGTTTTCCTTCTCTTACAGTGCTGTTCTCTGCATACTATGCTCCCTCTGTCGGTTCTTACGACACCCATGGGATGATATGGGGTGGTGACATTCCGTATTCTTAATCCGTCACCACACGGACGAGGGTGGTGCAGTAACTATAAATACCACTATGCAGGTAACTGCGGATATTTGTATTTATTTAGGTAGGTAGGTACCTATTTAATTCGCTTGTATTGCTTTTAGGCACATCTCACATTTTTATTTCCGTATATTTAGGTACACTGCCTCGTTGGTCTCGCGGCATAAATGTGCGCGTGGGATTGGTAGGTCTCGGGTTCGATTCCCGGGTCGGGCAAATTGTTATTGGGTTTTTTCCGTTAGGAAATTCTCAGTAGCAAGCAGCACGGCGTCTGGTAATGTGCCCAGTACGGCAATAGGCTCGCCCCCTATTACGTGGGACCTCAAAATTCATGGCGAAATGTGGGTGTAATATTACACCTCTGCCTACCCCTTTGGGGATACAGGCGTGAGTCTATAAATAAAAAAAAAATATAGGTACACAGAATAAAAGTGTGTATTATTATTGTGACGACCGGTTGACGCCGCGGGAGTGTAAGTGACTGCTACGCCGCGGTCGCGGGTTCGATTCCCGCTCAAGCCAAACATTTGTGTGCATGAACATGGATGTTTTTCTTGGTCTGGGTGTTTCTATGTATAATATAAATGTTTTTACAAAAAAATAAGTATATATGTATGTTTATCCATTGTCTAGTACCCATAGTACAAGCTCTGCTTAGTTTGGGAATAGATGGTGTTGTGTGAATGTGGTAGAATATTATTATTATTATATTAGGTAGGTACCCAATACCACAATTATGCTATAAATCATCCACAATACCCAACAAATCGATAATTTTCTAAAGTATTGGTACCTAACTATGCTGTTGTTATTAAGTCCGTTATCTTGTCCAATAATCAAGACGATATTTTCAAAACTATACTAATTACCTATATACACTCTTATTACTTACTAAAAATTTACAATACCTATTTACAAACTAAACCTAGATATAATATATTTATCAATAAGTGATGATGACATTCGTAACTGACGATAAAATAATTCGTAATCCTGCGGTGCGCTCTGCAAACTAGCGATACGTCTTGTCTCCATTACATTCCGCTCGGGACTGAACGACGCCGGAGAGAGCGCGTCGGCAGTAGGAAATCACATATTTTCGGTATTCTATTTTTGTATATATTAAAATTCATAATGTGTGGCCGAGAAACATCCGCTTTTACATGACTTTTCTTTTGGTATACTTTTGAAAATTCTAATGCCAATACAACTCAAATGAGACGTGAAAATTTGTTTAATCAGACCTATATTCGCGATTATATTCTATCGTATAAAATGTCAGTAATCATTTTCGAATGGCCGACAAATATAGATCTAATGCTGTAGAATAACATATATAGTTTTTTTTCCGAATTTAAATCTCTGGTATTTACAAATAAAACACGTTTGAACACGCTAGGTAACACTGTATTTTGGGAAATCCTCGCCTTAATCAACCTCAGTATATGTACGGGCATATATCCAGAGGCATTAAAAAAAATCTATAGTTAAACCTCTATTTAAGAAAGTAGATAGGGAATTGATGGAATATTCTAGAGCCTTCTCACTCATACCAGTCATCTCAAAGGTATTCGAAAAGTACATTTACAAACAGTTAGCTAACTTCATTGAAAAGAATAACGTATTATGTGAAGAACATAAAGGATTTAGGCAGCATAGAACCAGCGATATGGCAATTTATGACTTTTTGTTTCCAATTATTAGAAATGTAGATAAACGACTCCCCATATGTGCAATATTTTGCGATATGACGCAGGCTTTTGATTATGTCCATTATACTACGTTATTAATTATGTTGGAAGCCTACGGTATAAGAGGCAACGTGCTCGAGCTAATGAAATCATATTTAGAAAACAGAACACAGATAACCGAAATTAGTCGCATCAATGTAATTAATAAGCATGAAGAGATATCTCGATCCCGAGAACGTAAAATTACATTTGGTGTTCCAAAGGGAAGCATTGTGGGCCCGTTTTGATTTATATTATATGTTAATGTTATGCCCACTTCCATTGAACATCCCATAACGATGTTTGCTGATGATAGTACCATTACAATCCCATGTAGAAATGTAAATACATATGAAACGGACATAAATAATTCTCCTGACAATTTAATTAAATGGCTAGATAAAAATAATTTGAATATAAATTTAAGTAAAACTAACTAACTAATGCCCTTTAGACAACGTATGCCTCGTGTACCTAACCTTCACATACATTACAAAAATGACGATATTGATGAAGTACCTGATACCAAATTTTTTGGATTACAAATAGACTGCAGTTTAAACTGGAAAGCACATATCGACATGTTGTGTAATAAATTGAGTACATCTGCATTTGCTTTACATAGATTATCCTCGATTGTAGGCACGAAAACACTTCTTGCGGCTTTCTACGATATAGCTGAATCGCACTTACGCTACGGTGTCATTTTCTGGGCGAACTCGACCGATAAAGAGATAGCATTTAAGGTTAAAAAAAGATGTCTCCGGTCAATGTTTAAGCTAAAAACCACCGACAGTTGCAAGCCATATTTCAAACAGTACAAAATATTGACACTTCCCTGTATATATGTTCTTGAAGTGGCTATGTTTCTGAAGAACAATCCACATCGTTTTGAACGTTTGTCCGATGTATACCCAATTAATAGACGTAACATTCAAAATTAATTATATCAATGTACCGTGTCAAACCACTATCATTATGATGCGCAAAAGTATTTATTGCATGGCCCCAGTTGTTTACAGTAAATTGCCAAGTGCTTGAAAAGATTTGAAAACGGTTCTATTCAAAAGTAAACTTATTAATAGATAAAGCATACTACAGTGTAAATAAGTTTTTAACGGACAATTTTTATTAAACTACCTCGATTTTTTATTTATTGATTATTTATTTACTTAGGGAATATAGTGTATTGTCTATGACCTGGAATCGTAATGTTTGTTTGAATATTTATTTTCGGACCATGCTTTTTTTGTATCTTATTTAGAATGATATTTAAATTTAAATTTTAAACAATTTTATTTTATTTGTATGATGTATAATGTAAAAATTAAGATTATATTTTAAATGGGAATTACATAATTTATTTAATGTAGTAATAATTAAGTTGACATTTTAATGAAATTTGAAAATTAATAATTTTATTTTGTGAGATTGACATAATTTAATGTATCAATAAGAATTTGCATAACGAATGGTGAAATATGGCAGAACTCTGATGTAAACCTATAAGCTTCTTATGTATTACCCATATTTGCAAATAAATTATATTTTATTCTATTCTATTCTTATGGTAAGGTAAGGTAAGGTGCATAGGGTTCCCACCAAGAACTTAGGGTCCCAAGCCAACCTCACCTGCAAGTGGTGCACCTGCCGATCAACGGACGAGGCTCTGGCAAACAAAATATCCCGATAAGCGGCAATAGGCTCGCCACCTATTACGTGGGATCAAAACACTGGCGAAAAGTGGGCGTTTAATATGCCTCTGCCTTCCCCTTCGGGGAAACAGGCGTGAGTCTATGTATGTATGTATGTATTCTATTCTATTCTGTTCTGTTCTGTTCTGTTCGGTTCTGTTCTGTTCGGTTCTGTTCTGTTCTGTTCTGTTCGGTTCGGTTCGGTTCTGTTCTGTTCTGTTCGGTTCGGTTCGGTTCGGTTCTGTTCTGTTCTTTTCTATTCTATTCTATAAGAGAAGGAAAACTTGATACAATTCCTATACCAACCCGTTTGGCCAGCGTGGTATAGTAGGCCAATTCCTCCTTTCAATGGAGAGGCCTAGTCCAGCAGTGGACTGTTAAAGGCTGATGATGATAAAAATAATTTTATTTATTATAATTATGTGAAAAGAAAACATGAGGGTTCAAGAAAATACTTGCTCGGCCATTTTGCGGCGATTGTCATTTTTGATGCAGAATGACGTCAACAAGTTTATCATGCTTTGTCATTCAAACCAAACGTATATTTGCAAAATTTCATAACCGGGGTCAAATTCAGGGATGTTGCGGATGCAGATTTTTTCACATCCGTGGATGCGGAAGCGGATGCGGATTTTTGCAGACCCACATCCGCGGATACGGATGTGAACAAAATACCAATGCAAAGTAACAATGTGTTTTTATTTAATAATATTAAAGTTTTAATACTTAACCAAATTTGAACACAGGAGCATTATATTTAATAAACAGAAGGATAGCTGCTTTTTCTGGAGCTGACAAGAATTTGCGTGCTATTTTAGATAAAAGTTTGAACTCGCTTCGATTAACACTCCATCACTTAAGTGGATTCTCATTTAAACTGATGCACTTTTTATTGCGGAAAGCAACTCTTTTTTAAGAATTGCGCCAGGACTGACAATTTCTGTTGTTTCTTGTGTCTCTTCTTCACTTGATAAATCGAGCATCATGGCAAGATCACTCTTTAAGCAGGACTGATGACCTCTAAAGTGACTGACATCTGCATTCGCTGATGCTCCGCATCGATTTATGCGGATGCGAATGCGAATGCAGATGTCTGAATTGAAGCGGATGTTCCGCAATTGCGGATGCGGATGCGAATATTCGCAACAACCCTGGCCAAATTTAACTTGCAAGGTTTGTCAGACACACATCAGGGCAGGTGAAACTAAATAAAAGCATTCTTGAAAAAGTAGCACTTAAAAGAAACCTTCCCTTTTTGACATACCAAATAGATAAACAGTAATAAAATTAACTTTTTGTATAAAATTATTCCTTTTACTGTAAAAACTGAAGTTAATAATTAAATTGGTTCTTCAAGTTCATCATCACATCAGCCAAAAAACATCCACTGTGGTACAGAGGCCTACCCCATGGCTCACCTATCACGATGAAGAATGGAATCTTTCCATTCTTCCATTGACACCGCATTCCAAAGGGATATGCCATGGCTTAGACTAGTATCAGTTTATTAATCGGGACTAATCCTAATAGCAGCTAGTACGAGCAAGCAATCATTAAAAATTTAATTCGCACATAACTTTGATAGTCAAAAGCATTATGGCAGTAATTTAGACAATTTCTAAAAATAGACGGATAATAATAAACTTCACAAAAAAATCTTGTAAAACGGTAATATTTCGAATAACTTTTAATTAGAAAACACAAAACATTGATTAGCTTTCAAGAGTATTTTACTAAAGAAATTCGTAAGAAGAATCGAATGCAATCTATACGCAATTTATTGTCCCACAAGACTCCAATCCGCATTAGGGTTTGTTATTGAAATACTTCCAGTAATGAATTTAATCACAAACCAGACGATACTATTTTAATAGATTGTTCTCGTTCTCTTTTTTTTCAAACCTTATAGTTGGTGCCACGAGAAGATAGACTTTTTGTAAACACACATTCAGGGCTTCACAACCTTTTTTCAAAGAGTTGTGTTCTAGATTATATACTTTTTGAACAGTCTTATTTTTCAATGCCTAATTATGCCACCATGTTTTTAAAGAACAATGGCAGAATTTGGTCTGGCTTTGTTGTGGCGCCCTTAAACTTTATATGAACAAAACAAATTGTTTTTTTTTCTACGATTTTTAATATTTTCACTTGGTCTCGTTAAAGCTGGAGTATTTTATGATGATAAAAAGCATTCCAATTGATTACGAATACTTTATTATTTGATTGTTGCCATAGACAATGGTGTGTCAGGAATAGACGTGAGTGCTGTATTCGTATCGATTATTAAATAAGTAATTTGGATCGATCGACCTTTATAGAGTTGGTTTGGTTTAAAATGCAATTATTTAATATTTAATCAACAATATATCAATAAGCTAATATTTTTGAAGCAAAACAACGTTTGAATCAAATAAAAACGTCACAGAATCGTTTCAATGTTGTATCGATTTCACATAAAATCGATTTAAAATGTGCAGCTCTGCTTTTGTCTTTGGCTTTGACAGTTAGATGCTACAAAATACTTCCGCATTTTGATGTCAATCTGACATATGTCATTTGATAATTCAAACGTACCTACCTACATTGTTTAACTTTCATATTATAACTTTTAGGCGGTAGGTGTCAAAAAGTTAACAGCTTTTAAACACTCGCGTTGCATGTTTAAGAATATATATATAAACGGGAATTAACGCGAACATGCATTAGGTATTTACATACCTTATTTTGCTTGACGTTTCGAGACGGTTGCACGCCCCGTGGTCGCAAGCTGACTGGTGTAGCGGTGTCACGTCTCCGGGTGCGAGGTAGAAGCTTCCATTTCTACCCCCGGGTCATTTATTTTCGAAGTACCGGCGCAAAACACACTAACCGTATCTGTATATTGAACATTCGCCGACTGCGCATTAAAGTGGGGTGTTGTTAGTCGAATCACTGGATTCCACGTCGATGACAATTTGAAGCCCTCTTCCCGATTGAAATTTTTATGTTTTCTGATTTCAATCGCTTCACGCACAACTCTTGGGTAAAAGTGGCGTTCTGTGGAGAGGACTTGGGGACGATGAAATTCAATCCAGTGATTGGTGCTCGTGACACCGCTACACCAGTCAGCTTGCGACCACGGGGCGTGCAACCGTCTCGAAACGTCAAGCAAAATAAGGTATGTAAATACCTAATGCATGTTCGCGTTAATTCCCGTTTATATATATATATATTCTTAAACATGCAACGCGAGTGTTTAAAAGTTTCTATTGCAAACCGCTACGGGTCGGAAATTGCGAAATTAGTGCGTCACCTAGAATTATTACGGAGGAAACGGGCGCGAGTGGAAACATCGTTGATATTTCTAACAAAATGTCGGGATTGGGACTTATTACCTACGTGTGTGCGTATAAAACCACGTAGTGATATCGCATTTTCCCGTAAAATTCTATATAACGCGAGTGTACGTCTCCTGAGACAGTTAATACGCAACAAACATAGTGAGCTTAATAGTGTACAATGTGAGTTATATGCCGTGCATGCGAAGTGTAGTGAGTTCCTATCTCGCGTTGATTATGATTTGTGTGATCGGATAACGTTTTTACAAGCAAGTCGGACATTAGAACTATGTAGTGCTACTCACGAGCGAAAGTTCTCGAATTTATTAAACCGACGGTATGTGAATAAAACGTTACCTACGGAATCGGTACAAACCAGTAACACCGTAATTAATCTATCCAACGCGAGTTAAGATGAACCGGTGATTAACATCTTGGCCAAAGGTTTAAACTTCGCATTAACACCTAAGCGAATACCGTACGAAAATATAATCAGCAGTGTTGAGGAGACGATTATCCGTAATAAAGTACCGCCCGGTGATGCCGATACCCTACGACAGGACGTCGCGGTGATATTACGGAAGTCGAAGATACCCACCAGCAATGTCACTATGGAAGAGTGTCAAGCACTGAAAAGGATTCGGGACAACCAGGATATTTTAGTGCTTAAGGCCGACAAGGGAAACGCCACTGTAGTGATGAATACGGCTGATTATACGGACAAGGTAGGTACGAGAGTTGTTATGTGATAACAAGGTGTATAAACCGGTCTCATATAACCCCACGGCCAGAGTAACGCGCAGAATACGAGCACTGATACAAGACCACCAGGACCTGTTCACGGAAGATGAGTATAGCAAGTTATATGGTCCCAAGCCATACCAACCACCTAGGCTATATGGTCTGCCTAAGGTACATAAGCCCAACGTGCCACTGCGGCCTATCGTAAGTCAGATTTCCTCGCCTACTTACGACTTTGCGAAGCACGTTGCATCGGTATTGCAGCCATTAGTCGGTATGAGACCGTCTTTCGTGAAGAACTCGCGTCATTTCGTCCAGATCGTACAAAGCATCCGATTGGAACCGGAAGATGTAATGGTAAGCTTTGACGTTGAGTCGCTCTTTACCAATGTTCCAATTAGGGAATATCTGGACGTAGTGAGGGACAAACTGAGTGACAATGATATGCCTCACAACTATATTGATCTATTAAAACACTGCTTAGATGGCAACTTCTTCCTCTTCCAAGGCCAATATTACCTCCAGATCGATGGTGTCGCAATGGGGAGTCCAGTAGCCCCAGTACTGGCTAATATCTGGATGGAACATTTTGAGGAAAAGGCGCTTAGCATCGGACCTAAGACCATCAGGCTTTGGAAAAGATACGTGGACGACATCTTTAGTATCGTAAAAGGAGGTAAGCAGGAAATAGATCAATATGTGCAACACCTTAACTCCATTCATCCGAAAATGAGGTTCACCTACGAAATGGAAACTGACAGACAGGAGACGTGACACCGCTACACCAGTCAGCTTGCGACCACGGGGCGTGCAACCGTCTCGAAACGTCAAGCAAAATAAGGTATGTAAATACCTAATGCATGTTCGCGTTGATTCCCGTTTATATATATATTCTTAAGTTAACAGCTGTTAAGAAATACCAAGTTTTTATTTAATTAATTTAAACCATAAAAGTGAGTTTTTATTATTGTATTGTTTCACAAAATACAGTACTTACATGGACAGTATTGTTTATGTAATAATCATCATCCAATAAACTACACCTGCCAGCACTTCACATACACACTTCCTTTCTCAAAAAAAAACATATTGAAGAATCAATAATGTCACAGCTTGATAACATCAAAATGGCTCAGACCAGTCTGGAGGAGTCCTTCTCAAGGAGGATGGCAGAGCTGGAGGCACAACTTCAAGTTGTTGGTCCGGCAAAGGAAACAGTTGCGAAGGTAGCCGAGGAATTCCGCACCTTTAGAGAACTTATGTTTTCAATGCTCAGCCTCCTGCGCAAACAAATTAATGAATGCTGCCATAGCATTGATGCCATAGAGACTAGGCACAGGCGCAAGGCTCTTGTATTTCTCGGGGTGCCAGAAGATAAGAAAGAGGACTGCAGGGCTTCGGTTCTGAAAATTGTCCACAGTCTGGCACTTCCCACTGTGGTGGCACCGGACATCAATGTTTGCCATCGAATTGATTCGCTCAAGAAGGATAAACGGCGACCAATATTAACCTGGTTTACCAATGGGGATGTCAGAACAGCTTTGTGGAAGCCCAAGACCAAACTGAAGGGATCAGCTGTATCAGTCAAGGAGTTCCTGATGAAACCACGGCAGGCAATCTTTACAAAGGCCCGTCAACACTTCGGGATGCGGGCGTGTTGCACACAGGACGGCGTTATCGTGGCCAAAGAATCCGATGGTAGCCGCCTTAAAATAACCACCATGGAACAGCTAGACTCCGCGATGCTGAAGCACTCCAGGTCTGCAAGCGGTTCATCATCGGTGAGCAGGAGCGACTCTGCGAGTGCTGCTACGTCCAACACAAGCACAAAACCGCGTAAATAGTAAATCTGTCTTGTCTTGTTACGTCCTTATTTATTTAATGTGTTAATATTAATTACATTTATTGACTCGTGTTTCCTTCCATCAATTTAAGATTTTTTTAGTTTGTTTACTCATTAGCCGCCGTTACCCACAATTATAATTTGTACATTTAATTTTGTTTACTTTGCTATACAGACAAGAGTCAAGAGTGACATGACAAGTGTGACAACAGCTGTCAATAATGTCAATTCTGCGTTCGGAAACGTTTTATTCTTTTTCATTGCACTTGGTTTGTTTTTATTAATACTTTACCTGTTTTATTGTTGCTTTTGTTTATTTTGTTTAGTTTGTGTGAGCTGGCGGGTGGTGCAGAGATGTGTAGCTCACTTGTTAATTAGTATTACTTTTTTATTGTTATATTCTTGTTAATTAGGTATATAATATTAAGTATATGAGTATATTTTTATATATTTTATTTTAATTATTATATATTATTATGGTTTATTATTCGGATGACGATGCATATCTGTCTGCCAACGAATCAGCTGACATAAGTAGTAACGATAGTTTTTGTTCCACTGAAGGCACTTTGGGTGACTGCCTGCGACAATGCCTTGTTACTCAGCAATCCCAGCCATTGCTTAATGTTTGTCATATAAATGCGCAAAGCATACCTAGTCATCACAATGACTTACTGGAGACATTTACTGGTACAAATGTACACGCCGTCCTGATTTCGGAGAGTTGGCTAAAACCTGAACTACTTTCTACGTCTTACTCTCTACCCGGCTTCGTTTTAATACGGAATGACCGTACTGGCCGGAGAGGGGGTGGTGTCGCCATTTATCTCTGCAGTGCCATTTCATTTAAAATCATTGCGTCCTCACCGGCAGAATACTTATTTCTGTAAATCGATGACAAAGTGGCTAAAGCCGTTCTTGGCGTTGTCTATTGCCCACCGGCTCTTGATTATTTCTCCAGTATCGAACCGATACTGGAATCTTTAGGGTCAGAGTACGAACATCACATCATCATGGGCGATTTCAACACCAATCTCCATTTTCCCGAATCCAGCCGTTCCCGTAAACTCCTTGATATAATTGAGTCAGCCACCCTTCACATTCTGCCACTACAACCCACTCACCACAACACTGATGGCGAGGATACGTGGCTCGACTTGATAATCACGTCTACTCCTGCCCTAGTCTCCCTCCATGGACAATTTCCAGCTCCTGGTTTTTTCTGTCACGACCTTGTATTCCACTCATACCGCCTAAAACCCCCCAAATCCTTGCCTAAGGTTTTGCACAGGCGTTGTTTTGGTCGTATGGATTTAGGCAAACTCCGTGAAGACGCAGCGAATATTAACTGGGCAACTATGGAAGGTTCCTCGACAATAAACGAAAAAGTTCGCATTTTTAATGATACAGTTTGTGAACTATACGATGTCCATGCCCCTATACGGAAAGTTAAATTAAAACGCCCACCGGCACTCTGGATTATCAGGGGTGTACGCATGGCAATGAGGCGTAGGGACCGGGCCTTCCGGATCTACAAAAAGGACCGCTGCGATGATAACTGGAACCTGTTCAAGTCTGCAAGGAATCGGTGTAATCAGGTGGTACGCAATACTAAACGCCAATACATTCTGTATAATATTTCTTCCTCTTCCCCTGCCGATATCTGGAAGTTCCTCGCAACTTTAGGTATCGGCAAACAGCGACGTGATAGCTGTCTTGGGACACTCAGTCTGGATGACATCAATACACATTTCACAACCACCACCACATTAGATCAACAGACTGAGTATCTCACAGTAAACTACTTAGCTTGTTTAACCCGACCCAACATAGAATCCTTCCACTTTTCTCCACTAGCCCCAGATGAGATCAAGAAGATAATCCTTTCCATAAAGTCTAATGCGGTGGGATGCGACGGCATCAGCCGGCGCATGATCTCCCACGTCATAAACTTTTCTCTTACTTCTGGCACCTTTCCAGCCCTGTGGCGTAAAGCTTATATTATTCCTCTGCCTAAAGTCCAAAACCCTTCTCACCCGAATCACTTTCGTCCTATCTCTATTCTTCCTTTCTTGTCCAAAGTCCTAGAGTCCTGTGTCCAAAAGCAATTGTCTAGATTTGTCTACTTATTAAGCCCCTACCAATCTGGGTTCAGGCCTGGACACAGTACTACAACGGCCCTTCTCAAAGTGACTGGCAATATTAGGGAGGGCATGGAGAACACCAAAGTCACTGTGTTGGCTTTGGTTGATTTTTCGAACTTCGAACTCAAAATCTTCAATGCGCTTATCACCTGTATGCCGATGACTTGCAGATTTACTCTCAGGCATCCGTTGAAGATGTGTCATCCGCAATTCTCAAAGTTAACCGAGATCTAAGCGCCATACAGAGCTGGTCAAACAAGTTTGGATTGTATGTGAACCCTAGCAAATGCCAAGCAATTGTAATTGGTAGCCAATGCTTACTTAAAAGATTGGACGTCTCAACTTTGCCACCAATAGTTTATGATGGTAATATCATAAATATGTGCCCAGTAGTCAAAAACCTTGGCCTACACATGGACTGTACGTTAAGCTGCCAAAACCACGTCACTCAAACTAGCAAAAAGATTACCGGTACTCTACGTGCTATCTATCGCCTATGGAATTTCCTACCACCCAAAACTAAGACAATGCTTGTGCAAACTTTGGTATTTCCCTTGATCGACTATGGTGATGTATGTTACTATGACTTGAATGCAGATCCTCTTAATAAACTTGACCGTCTTCTCAATAACTGCATTCGATTTATTTTCAATCTTCGCAAGTATGACCACGATGTCTACTTATCGTTCCCAGTTGAAGTGGCTTCCTATTCGTCAAAGACGCAGTTTGCGTGCTCTCACTACTCTCTATTCTATCCTTATGTCTCCCAATACTCCCAACTATTTAAGTTCTTACTTCCAGTATTTATGCAGCAACCACGATCGTAACCTTCGTTCAACTAATAACCTTCTCCTTTTTTGTCCTTCACATAGATTTTCTTTCATCCACTCTTCTTTTCCTACTCAAGCTATTCTTCTTTGAAATGACCTTCCTCTCGAAATCAGGACGTCCACTACTAAGTATTGCTTTAAGATAAAGGTAAAGCAGCTTTTATTGGCTAAGTTAGCAGAAGTATAGTAACATTTATATATATTTATTTATATATGTATATATAATATGTATGTGTATGTAAGTATATGTATGCATTTCTATATTCGATGTATATATGTAATATTATTATTATTTAATGTTATGTAATGTATGCGCATCCATCATATGTATTAAATATAATAAAGTCAAACTCTACTTTTTAAATACACCTACTATTAATCTCTGCACCACTCTAAGGTAGACTGGCAGAAAATGCCTAAGGCATTAAGTCCACCTTTATACGCTATGTGTGTACATAAAGTTAATAAATAAATAAATAAAATAAATATTTAACTTTACATGCACCACTTCTTGATAACTAAATAATGAACTTGTGTCTTCTGATAAATGCATGTTAAACCCAAGAATGTAACATTTCAACGAACTAACGCCAAATGTTGACATTCTAGGCGTCAGTATCTGAAAGCATTAAAAGATCCTGTTGACAACGCATAATATCGATAAGAACCCGATCCATTGACATATTAGTTTCCAATGACACGTATCTATGTACCGTTGCGCTCATTGCATTTGAAATTATGTGTTTTTGACAGAACTATCGCTAAGTCACTTAGTAGAAATTCTTTGTTTACAAAAAGTCTATGTTCTCGTGGCACGGACTATACATAGAAGCTCTCATAGCTTGCCGTTCGTAATAATTGTTCGGCAAAGTTAAACAACGCTTACACAGGTCGCAGCTTGGACGGGTGAACAAGTTTGGCAGCCAGAATATAACCATAACTAACTAGTATTTTTAAGGATAATAGTGTTGGCAAGTAGAGCACGTCAAACCGTCGGTCCTAGGCGTCATGACGATCTTTGACAGTCGTTATGGGGAATCAGTATACATGGCTATACCGACCTTGGTCAAAGCCAAGAATATCGCTATCACTTTGTTTTACGGAAGTCGGATGGCTCTGTCGTAAAGCCAATCTAGGTTTCCAATGAGAAGGTCTTAGATGCAAGGGAGATAATACATATACTATAAGGCAGTAGGAAATCTCGAATTATAGATGACTAGCTGTTTCCACTGTCTCCGTCTATGGAAAATTGCAATATTAAACTTGCGAGAACCCAGATATCCAGCCCTTTCTAAAAATCAGTTCTTAACGGGCGCCGGACGGATGTATGAACTTGGGGTGTCAAAACTTCGTGATGAGTAACCTGTCGCTTCTATATTCTTTATAGGTATATAAATTTCAAGTCACAGGACCATTATATTATTATTAGAGCGGCGATAGCTCAGTGGTGTACGTAACAAACTGTCGAGACGATGGTTTCGGGTTCAATCCCCAGGTACCCCGGGCACACACCTCTAATTTTTCGAAGTTATGTGTGCATTAAAAATGTTAATTATCGCTCGCTTACTAATTTGCCCAGTAGATGGAAATAGGCTCGCTTCCAGTACATTGGCACCGAAACCTAACTGGCGAAGTGCGGGTGTGTAATACACCTCTGCCTACCCCTTCGGGATAAAAGGCGTGAAGTTAAGGTAGGACCATGACTAGTTGCCGAGGCGATTGTAAACTGTGGCTGTACCGAATATTCTGCAAACAAAATATACAATTATTGTACGCGTGCCGCTGAATGCATCCATACTATAATATTGCAATAGTATACTATGATAAAATATAAACATCCGTTTACATTTAGTTACAGGTATATAGCGCGAAAAGTTATTTTCGTATTAAAATATATACGTGCGTATTTATGTTATGTTGGCCAATAATTAAAAGTGATGTAGCAATGACCAAAGGCAGTATTTTCTGGGGTACGAAGTTCGTTCGGTATAGCTAATATTCTATCAAGGTCTGTATGTGGACCCCGGGCTCCAAGTCCAAAAGTTTTGAGTACTACCAGAATATCTGCAGCTGGGATGATGAAGAAAGTTCGTTGGTAAGACGTTAAAATTTTTAGGGTTCCGTAGTCCACAAGGAACCCTTATAGTTTCGTCATGTCCGTCCGTCTGTCCGTCCGCAGCCTAGCTCAAAGACGCCTGATGCTAGAAAGCTGATATTTGACATGAATATAGACATAAGATATTGCAACAAAACTGTAGAATAAAATTTAGGGAAATATTTTTTTTAAGGGTATCTCCCCTACATGTATAGTGGGGTTTAATTTTTTTTTGGTTGAGTGCCCCATAATGTGGGGTATCATTGGATAGGTTTTAAAAAAATATTATTAGTTTGCTCAAATCATTTTTCGATCAAGTGATTGGTTTGTCAAATATCAAGCTTTGAAGTGAAAAAAATTGTTAGACTCAAGTGTCCCCCCCTCTGCTGGCTAAACTATTGATTTGGAAGAGGTGAAAAAAATCACAAATGTAGTGCATATATCGAATTTAAAAGGAAAACTATCACGGCTAAGTAGATATCACTAGTTTACGAGTAATCGTCGGTTAACTTATAAATACCTATTTCTGTGAGTTTACATTGGGCGCGCTGGCTTAAGAGGTGGATATACGCCGTTGACCTTGCACGTACTACTGGTTAGTTGTCCACGCGCGATTTGCGAGTATCGGTGACGTAAAAAAATGTTTAGAAAATAATAAGTAAAGTTATTTGCAAAAATATATATAATAATTTGCTGAAGGATCCCCTGGGTGTTCTAATATATAAGATGCTGATTCAATTTACACAATCTTATGATTGATATATTAGGAGAAAAAAGGTAATAACTACAAAAACAGACGGTACTTTGCATATTTAATTCTGATATTTAAAATACTTTTTTTAGGATTTGGTACCGAAGAAAAAATGCTTTGTATGATTAAGGCATATTTTTTGGATTTTTTTTCTATAACAATTATGGAGAAAAACGGTTTTAATTTACCCCTAATGACGCCCAATTCACATATATCCTCGCCTTAATCTTAAAGATATACGTACTTTGCTCTGTAATGTACTACGGTACTACGTATGTATAGTACCTAGTAGTACATACATACATACATAAACTCACGCCTTTTTCCCGTCGGGGTAGGCAGAGACAACGGAACGCCACTTGCATCTATCCTTACAAACCTCACGCGCTTCCTCTACATTCATTACTCTGTTCATACATGCTCGCCGGTTCCGGGTGCTTAGGACCTTCCCGTTTTTCAGAACGTCACCAATTTGGTCGACGAATGTCCTACGAGGTCGGCCGCGACCGGCTTGCCCATACACGTTAGCCTCATATATTTGGTGCGTCATTCTTTCTTCACTCATTCGCTCCACGTGCCCAAACCATTTCAGCATTCCTTTCTCAATCCTTGTCACGACATCTTCTTTCAGGCCACATCGCTCTCGTATTACTGCATTCGGAATTCTATCAATCAGTCTTACCCCACACATACTACGCAGTGACCGCATCTCAACTGCGTTAATTCTGCTTTCATGCTTTTTCTGCCACACCTAGTAGTATATCTTGGAAACCACATTTTATGTTTACAATACATAACTGGAAACATACCTAGTATTTTTCTAAACAAAACTTAGGATCTTATAATAGTGTTATTAAAATTATTTTTGCAGCAAAATAAACAGTAGGATTTATTGTACCTACATACATTAATACCCTTTGCAGCAAGTCATTATGGGCAATTACGGAACCCGACACGCACTTGTTTTTATATTACTCTACTATTAAACATATTGCCTATAAGGTAATAGATATAAACCATGGACCAATATAAATGCTCCGTGATATAAACAAATCAGGCTGTGTCTGTACTGGAAAGGCATCATTTCATCAAGATATTTATTTGATGTGTGGTGTATACTTGACACCACACATCCAATAAATATCTTTACACGCAGGCTCTGGCAGGGTTGGCGCAAGATTTGATTTCAAGCTTATGTCTCTTCTCAAATGCCCTATTTACTTAATGTGTTTACGTTAGTCGTCTCTTAAAATACCCACAGAATGTAATGTAGGGACACTTTGAGTTCTTAAACCGTCACCACACGGAAAATAAATAATAACATATAGACAGAACAAAATGATTATGCTCATCATTTCGGCTTTGCCGTGGGTGGGATTTGAAGGCACAACATCCGGCTTAGTAGTCGCGATAAGTAGAACAACAGTTTAACATTCATTATAATTATAATGGTTATGGGGAAACTTGGATGGATTTTGAACTAAAGTAATAATTATTGAGTTTTGAGTGCGAATTAGTCTCAAAGATGGCAATCACGACTTTGTTAATCCTTTGTCATTATCATTAAGTAGAATTACCTTTGATATACGTTTGCAATTAAAGTCTTTTTAGAAGTATATTTTTTTTGTAAATTCAAGCCTTTTTTTTTCATTTGGCTATTTCATCTGCTGCTTTGCATCTGCATCTGCTTTCCTTCACCGTTCGGCAAGCGATAATAAACAATTTTATAAGCAAACTAGAAGATGCCCACCTGTGCCTGCACATATTATTTAAATTTAACGGTTTCTTCCCGATCTGTGGCAATTTCAAAAAATCCCTTCTTAGTGCACCTCTAGGCATTAAGAACTAGTAAATTTCTTATTCTTGCGCCAAGTCAAGCCAAGTTTAAGCTGTGCATTGTCCATCAGTCACCTAGTAACAGAAGCATTTAACAGATAACTGCGTAAAGCCATAGCTGTGTGCCGAAGTTTTGAACCCGAGAACCTCTGCGTAGCATGCATGGTCTCACTACTACGCTATCGCTACTCTTGAATCAATACAGTTGGATATTCTATGTGTATTCTAAAGCTTACGCAACTTGAACATCCAAGCACCGTTACTCACTAATCCCTAGCCTACTCACTAATATTTATTGCCAAATTTCTTTATAAAATCGACGTAGAATTTATATGATTCATTAAACGTACCTTTCAGCTATTTTTACTGAACTAATGATTTGACTAGATACGCACGAGATTAACGGTAGAATATGTGGCACACGAGTCATTAGTAAGCGTAAAGCGAGCTCAAAAATTATAAATACAGAACTAGAGTGGAGAGAAATAGGTAATAAGCGAATAAAGCTTCTATATTAGTTCAACACATTCAGGTCATCCAAAGGGGTCGCGGCAAAGTATGATTGTCGTGGTTCGTGCAATCCTGTCTCTACCAGACTTTGGGGATACCACGTTGGTTTTTGTGCGGAACCTTGAACGATTTTAAGAGAAAACCTCACGTAACTCCATCACCAGCCAGAAACTCGACGTATAACCGGGCGGTGTTGAAGACTCGCAATAGAATTTCCATTGCGAGAGCAAAAAAGGAGCAATTTATTTTGTGTGGTTGTTTCTGACACTAACTTAAAAACTAATAGAAATAAAGAAAGCTTGAATTGCTGATCGAAGAACCGGCATACTCGCTCAAAGCTTTTTGAATGTTGAGAAAGTTTGTTACAGAAATATTATCCATAGCGTCTGTAATGTTGTCAAGTCCATCAGCGGCCCTCAACTCAATATTTATTTCATATATTTCGCTCTGCACCTTCGATACCTACAAAACCCTAAACGATTGGCCGACAAATATGAAATGGGATATAAGCATAAGCAACCAACCGCTCCTCCTTCATAACATAACCCATGCCCTCAAAGTAAAAGAGAGTACATTTTACAGTAATTAAGATATTAAAGAGGCGAGTGTTTTGAGCCGTTTCGAGCATTCATTTAGAAATGTAAAAGCCCAGAATTTACAGGTTAAGCCTTGTAATAGTAAAGGGTTTCTGATGTTTTCGACAAATGCGGCAAAATTTTAGAGTTTGCAAAATTTTGTTGATCCCTTTCATTGCAGTGCGGAAATACGTTGGGTTGCTTTGTTCGGGAATGTTCTGTTTATCTCTTTGAAATAGGAAATGAACGAGAGTAAACTGAAGTGGGTAGGTATGTGTTTTGAAAACACATTTGCTGTTTTTAATTTGACTGAATGTGGCTGACGGTTTTTTTATTACTTAACAGACTTAAAGTGCGTATGTAATTAATCGTGAATTGCGTTTTTCTCTTGTGAGATAGACCTAGATATTTATAGTTTCTTTTATTTATCAAAACACCTCACTGGTGTTTTAAAATAAATGCAATGAGACGGAGGATCTCAGGTAGGATGTCGGGGTTCGAGAGAAACACTGCTAGGCTGAACAGGTTCTTTATTATGTCGCACAGCGGTCAGGCTCAGGCGTCCGTGGCCTGGCTGTAGGAGCTCGTAGGCAGGAACGGAGGCTTGGGTGGCAGCTGGCTAGTAGCGGCACGGCGCCAGCAGCTCGTGGCTTGTAGCCCGTAGGAAGAACGTAGCCCGTAGGAAGAACGTCATGCGCAGTGAGCCCGTAGGAAGAACGTAGCCCGTAGGAAGAACGTAGCCCGTAGGAAGAACTGGAACAGCATAGAGAATACACAACAACCGGTCAGGAACAGGCGGTCCCTAGATCGGCTGTTATGCTTAGGAGACACAGATACTACAGACAGAACGTATAGGCACACAGACAACTAGAATATGCTTACCCCCAGCGGGACAGTAGACAGAGAAGTAGGATTTCATTAATAGTAGTAATAGTCGCTACAACCATCAGCGAGACGGTGTGTAGGGCAAGTGACAGACTTAGATCGCGCACCCATCTTATATAGATGTAGGCCTATGACTCACAACTGCCTTTGGCTGGTGAACATGACCATATTAGGTAATATTGCGAACGGCTAAGCTGGCGTTAAGCGCCTGCGAGATATTATAACGCAATACGTGTAGTATTACGTTACAGCAATATTAAATTTTATAACGTATTTTGCGTTTCAGATGAAAATGCACCCATGTAATTGTATTGTAAGTACCTTAAAACCACCTTCACTGATTCAGAAAAAGCCAAATTTTTAGATTAACACACTCCTATTAACGGTCAGAAAATGGACGCGTAATTGCCAGATGTACGGTCTTCAATCCTGTTGAGCGCCGATATACACACCACACACATATGTGTATTTTCTACCAGCTTTCTTGGTTTCAACTCATTGTTCCTCATAATGTAGTGGCCAAGAAACCTCGGATCAATAGAGGTGTGACATCGCCCGCAACTTGTTCCGCACCAGCAAAGGGGTGTTCTCTAACTCAGCAGGAGACTATTTACACAAACTTAGAGGACTTACAGCCTAATCCGAGCATTCTTCGAAACTTCGCCCATTTGCATTTCACTACAACATAATGCAACAAAGTTATACTAATGACTTCTGAGAATTACTATGAGTTTTCTACTGTAGTTCACGCTGTATACAATTTCCGCCTTGTTTTGCAGATGGTAGGTAAAAGCTACATTGTTCCGCTGAGTAATAATGTACATACTTTTTATGGAGATTTGCGAATCTCTGTTAATAGAGATTCGTTTGGGCAATAAAACATTGCGGCATTCATTATTAATATTTTTATTTTTTATAGACTCACGCCTGTATGCCCGAAGGGATAGGCAGAGGTGTAATATTACACCCACATTCTTATTATTAAGCTTATATAAAACTCCTGTGTTACTGACTGACAGACAATGTACAACTGAAACTACTGGGCGCAAGAAGCTGAAATTTGGCTTGTAAGTAACTGGTTGGCGCAGTTAGTAAACTCAGGGCTTCAAAAAGAAATGTCTTGGATAGGGATAACGCTACGACCAGATTTGTTTGTTTTGTTTTTCATGTGAGCGTGTGACCAACTACGACGACATGTATCATTAAAATAAGTATATTCACTCGTCAAAAAGTATTTTAAATTTAAATCAGGACTAAAACAGGCAATAGATTTAAGATTTATTTTGTAATGAGGCCTTTTGAGATCATGCGGCATTTAAAAGCTCTACTCAAATTATATTAAAGTTATTTACTGTTTACAACTTATGCATAGTCATATTGTTTGAAATAGAATTAGTTTTTATTATAAGTCAAATCGATTAGATCGATTAAGTAACATTTTGTTTAGTCTTTTGAAAATTTCTGACAATGGTCACACTGAACTGGCACTTCCATTCGCTTCCTTGAAAAATTAACTCGCCGGTTGTCGTCTCGCCGATATCGGGTAAGTGAAATATAATATTGACATTGATTGATTTCAATTCATCACTGTGCAACGCAGTGCATTGTGTCTGGATCATTGTCTATCGTGGTCAAGTAGATGTATTACATCTTCCACTGCGCACTTCTGATACACCTTCCTGCCTGGTTACGGTAATTCTAGACATAAATTTTGATAGCAAGAGCGTGGTTAACTGTGCCTATATTGTAAACTTGTATCTGAGCTAAGCATCTCATTTCTTAACAGTGTTGTAGTGTTCTCAGGTCAGTATTGTCTAAAATACATAATATTTAATTGTATAAGTTGACCTAGATAATTTGAAACACATTGTCACACATAACCTCAATCAGTAATTGTTGATTTGTATTGTTGAAAAATCTAACTTAAATTTGTTGTTGCATTAATAAGTCACTTTGATTGGATACATATCAGTTATATGTATCAATTGATTTAGTTTATTGCATATATTGATATATTAAGTTTGAACCTTACATTGTTAAACCTTGTTATAATATAAAGATAATATTGTTAGGTAACACATATTCTGTGCTTACTTACTATTGTATATCTCAAATAATACAGCCAGTCTGTCTGTTGCAAGTAATTAGTTAATTTATTTGAATATTTAACTTTAATTAACTTATTCGAAGGTTCAACTTTTGATAACTTTGACTTTGTTTTGTGTCAATATATATTGAAACTATTAATTTTGTTGGACAGTAGATACCTGTCACTTGCCTGCACTTGCAGTAAACAGGCTAATACTTTGTTGGTTTCAAAGAATTAAGAAAAATTAAGTTTTGATTGTTAATATTATTTAACGCTTGTCCGGGCTCTTTTGAATTTTGATTATGTCAGCTATCAAGGACTTGCGTGCGGCTGCTGGTGCTATTGCATCAGATTTGCGCTGGTTTGCCTCGGCCAGTGCTTTAGTGAACCGGCCTGATCGCCAGCAGGCCTTACTTCAAAGGTACGAGCGGATCGATGATCGCCTGGCAAGTGTGGAACAGCAGTTCCGCACTTTCAGCCCTTCTTGTCTCGAAGTGTCAGTCACTGATTTCACTGCTGACCAGCGAAATAAGGTCAGCGAAGACTATGCCCAGGTCTTAGACCTGTATGATGCTGTCTCCAATACTGCGAGACAACTAGTTGCCGATAGGGAAGGGCAACCCGGCCTGAAGCAGGAGCTTCCTAGGTCAGCACCGGGACTGGTGAGTAGGCTCCCTACTTTGGACCTCCCCCATTTTGATGGCTGCCTAGGAAGCTACCTGGGCTTCGTTAATTTGTTCGACAGCCTAGTCAATGATAGGGCTGACATTCGGCCTATCTAATGTCGGTTCTGGATGGGGAGGCTAAGGGCCTCATCCAGCATCTGCCCGTGTCTGACGAGGCGTACCAGACGGCTCGGGACCTAATTACCCGTAGGTACCATAATAAGCGTGGCCTCGCCGACACGCACATCGAGCAGATTTTGGGCTTGCCGACGCTCACCCGGGTCTCTGGGTTGCGCACCCAACTGTTGAACCCGCTCTTGGTGGCCATCAACGCACTTAAGTGCCTTGACCTGCCCGTAGACCATCTATTGGTCCTATCTATTGGTGCACATTGTGCTGAAAAAGCTGCCTGCCGACCTGAGGTCGCGTTTTGAACAGCGCTTTGGTGGGGATAGCGCGACCCATCTGCCCCCCTTTGCTGACCTGGAGAAGTTCCTGGAGGATGAGTGCCGGGACTTGGACAACTCCGGTGGTGACACGCCAGCTAAGTCGCAGCCGCCCAAGGTCAAGGAGCAGGCTCGCGTTCACACTCGAGCCAATGTTGACCGGCGCCCTCCTCGCTTTGCAGTCACGCAGAGCCCAGTGGAGTGCTCCTACTGCAAGGTCACGGGGTACAGAACGGCCAGTTGTAGGGCATTCTTGGACCTGCATGTCGCCTCTCGTAGGCGCATCGCGAATGCCCGCCGCCTTTGCTTCTCTTGTTTGGGGTCCCACTACCAGCGAGACTGCCAAAATTCTCGCCCCTGTCCTCACTGTGGAGGACAGCATTTGGACATTCTCTGTATGAATGCCAGAGAGGTTGGCCGCTTGTCCAACCAGCCGACGCCGCGCACGGGCGGGTGTTTTGAAGGTGGCAGCCGAGGCTCACCGGCGCATAGCCGAGAGTCGCCTCGCTCAGTTGATCGCCACTCGCCCCGCTTGGAAAACCGTAGCGTGCGCACGCCTCCTCTCTCTCGCGCACCTGAATGTGCGACCGCGCAACGTCACCAGCACCATGACTGCTGCCCCAGGTATTCCCCTCCTTTGGCGGAGCGTCCCCGCCTTGACTCGCGCCCACCTCGTTTTGGGCGGGTGCGTCACTATGACCCGCCACAGATGGCGCGCGGATCGAGTCATCGCGCTTTTGAGGACTTCAAGCCGCACCCTCGTTTTGACTTGCCTGGTCCTGGCCAACGGTCGCCGCCCAGGCAACAATAGGTCATTGACCCCTGCCCTATAACGCCAACCTCCCCCATTGAGACCGTTATCCTACCAACGGTTGCTGTTCGGGTCTGGGGACCCACGGGGACCTCTGTTGTTGTCCGTGCTATATTGGACACAGGTTCACAAGGTTGCATTGTTTGCACTTATTTGGTAGGGCAGGTTAAATTAAATATGGGTTTATTTCCAAATTGTATACGGGGCATAGGTGACGTAGCCTCTAATGTTGAAGGGCAAGTTAAGGTTTTGTTTGGCCCTGTTGAATCTTCACACCCGAGGATTAAAACCTCGGCTATTGTGTTGAAGAATATTTTGGGCATGCATCCACAGAAACAGCTACCTGCTGCTGTGGTGAATTTGACATCGGGATTGGAACTGGCAGACCCCAAATTTGACACACCGGGACAAATCGACTTGTTGATTGGCTCTGATGTCCTCGGTGGAATTTTGATTGGTGGGAAACGGGTCTTGGTGCCAAATGGTTTGACTGCCATCCCGACCATATTTGGATTTGCTTTGATGGGCCCTGTACCTAGGGACCCCCCTCCACCCGAACTTGATAATTTGTTGGCTGTAGGCTCTGCTCTCTCTGATGCGGTTCAGAGGTTTTGGGAAGTAGAGGAGCCCCCTCAAGCTGCCCGTTTGAATCCAGAACATGAGGAGTGCGAGCTGTTCTTCCAGAACAACACTGGTCGACTCCGTTCTGGTCGGATCATTACGAGGCTACCGTTTCTGTCTGTTCGGCCTCCGCTTGGTGAGTCACGACCTTTAGCCGAAAAGAGATTGTTGGCTATGGAGAGCCGCATGGGTCGTGATCCGGAGCTCAGACAGAAGTACATTGAGTTCATGAGGGAATATGAACAATTGGGACACATATCCGTGTCAAATTTGGATTGGCGTTCGGTGGAGCATTACTTTCTCCCGCATCATGCGGTATTGAAGCCATCGACTGGCAAGCTGCGCACAGTGTTTGATGGTTCTGCGCAGACTTCAACGGGCGTATCCTTGAACCAGTGCTTGCATTCTGATCCCAAGTTGGTCAAGGACCTTTGTGACGTCATCACCAGCTTCCGGCGACATCAGGTTGTCTTTGTGGCCGATATAAAAATGATGTTCAGGCAGACGATTTTCCACCCTGATGACCGTCGCTTCCAGCTGATCCTTTGGAGAGAGTCTCCTCGTGACCCCATGGTCGTCTACGAGCTCAATACTAATACGTACGGGTTAAGGTCAAGCCCCTACTTGGCAATACGTTCTCTTTGGAAGCTCGCAGACCGCGAAGGCTTACGTTTCCCACGAGCCTCCGCCATCTTGAAGGACGATATTTACGTCGATGACATTTGCTCGGGCGCCTCCACAGCGGACGAGGCGATCCTCCTGCGGGACGAATTGATAGGTATTTTGGCCTCCGCTGGTTATGAGTTGCGCAAATGGATTTCCAACTCACCAGCGCTTTTGGAAGGCTTGCCAGAGGATCATCAGCAAGATCCACATTTGTTTGAGATTGTTGACAACCCCGCCATGATGGCTATTCTAGGCGTTCAGTACAGACCAGTCCAAGACATCTTTACGTATAACGTAGACCTGAAATTGCCTTGCTCTTGGACTAAACGTCTCGTATTGTCTACTGTCGCCAGAACCTTTGATCCGAACGGTTGGATCTGTCCAATTATATTTTGGGCAAAATGCTTCTTGCAGAAGCATTGGACAGCAGGATTGACCTGGGACGAACCTCTACACGGCACTCTTGTTGAGGAATGGACCTCTTTTGTATCCTCACTTCCTGCCGTCAACGAGATCTCCTTGCCTCGTCCCATCCTTCCTCCCGGGAAGTACAAGGCAACCCTTCACGGGTTTTGTGATGCCTTGGAACGTGGTCACGCGGCCGTGGTGTACTTGCGCACAGTCAGTGCCTCAGGTCAGGTGAGAGTTTCCCTGATCATGGCGAAGAGCAAGATTGCACCCCTTCGGACATCTCTGACCATCCCAAAATTGGAACTCTCGGGAGCAGCCCTACTTGTGCGCTTATTGAACCACGTGTCCAGTACTTTGGGTAAAAGCATTTGTATTGATGGGACCTACGCCTGGACAGACAGCCAAATTGTACTTTGTTGGTTGAAGGCGTCTGTCCACACTTTGGAGGTAATCGCGTTTCCCAAATCCAGAAATCCGAAGTCAAGCTGGTTTGGAGACACGTGCCAGGTGAGCTCAACCCCGCTGATTGTGCCTCGCGTGGATGCTTGACGCCTAGTTTCATAGGTCATTCGCTGTGGTGGGTCCGGAATGGTTGAGTCGACCAGAAATTGATTGGCCTCGAACGCCAGTTTTGAATACTTCTGATTTGCCGGGTCTACGAACACTCGCTCTTGAGAAGGTAGAATGCGCCTTCGACCCCGATTTTTTGTTGAATCGTTACAGCTCCCTTGACAAGTTGTTAGGTGTTACTGCTTGGATAAAACGTTTTGTTTTTAATTTTAGGCACCCACAACAGAAACGTCTGACACCGTTTCTCTCACCACAGGAACGACAGGAGTCCCTCACCTTTTGGGTTCGTTCTGTGCAATTGGCGCACTTTGAGAAGGAGATTGCTATCCTCAAGTCGGGGAAATTGAAATTATCGGGCGCTGTATCTAAATTGAACCCCTTTTTGGACGATACGGGTCTCTTGCGCGTTGGAAGGCGTCTCAAGAACGCCAACCTCCCTTACGGAGCACGTCACCCCCTTTTGTTACCTAAGGACGGTCATTTGGTACGCTTGTTGGTAACTGACCGTCACCTTAAAAATTCGCATGCTGGTTGTAATGCTTTGTTGGCCATTTTGCAACGCGAGTTTTGGATTTTGTCTGCCCGAAGAATTATTCGGAGTGTAGTCTTTCGCTGCATCCCTTGCTATAAGCTCAAGGCTTCTACCATGCAGCCCTTGATGGGAGACTTACCGGCAGATCGCGTAACTGAAAGCAGGACGTTTGACGGTGTTGGCACGGACTTCGCAGGTCCCTTTTTGGTGAAAACGTCGACACTTCAAAACAGCAAGACTGTTAAGGCCTACTTGTGCGGTTTTGTTTGTCTTTCCACCAAGGCCGTTCATTTAGAACTGGTCTCCTCGCTTACAACCGAGGCGTTTGTAGCCACATTTGACAGATTTGTATCCCGCAGAGGGCTGCCTTCCTTGATCCGTTCTGACTGCGGCACTAACTTCAAGGGCAAGTATAATTATTTGAATGATGTTGTTAATTTCCTTGAAACCAACAAGGCTGATATAGATGATAGGCTTGCCCGACGTGGGATAAATTGGCTGTTTTCCCCACCAAATTGTCCACACTGGGGTGGTATATTTGAGGCCGCCACGCACAATCGGTGAATCTGTCCTTACATTTGAGGAACTCGCAACTGTGTTTTGTAAGATTGAGGCCGTTTTGAACTCTCGGCCATTGTGCCCGATCTCCTCAGATCCGAATGATTTGGAGGCCCTTACGCCGGGCCATTTTTTGATTGGTCGCCCACTTGTCGCCTTGCCTGAGTACCCTTATATTGATACGAGACCTGGTCGTCTCTCGCATTTTGAATTGGTACGCCAGATTACTCAGAGCTTTTGGAAACGCTGGAACTTGGAATATTTGCACATACTCCAGCAACGCGTTAAGTGGACCGACAAGACCGATCCACCCAAGATTGGTGACCTCGTTTTGATCAAGGAGGCTAACCTTCCGCCACTCAGATGGCGCAGGGGACGCATCCTTCATTTGGTAACTGGGGCTGATGGAGTTCCCCGATTTGCTGAGGTCTTGGTGGACGGTTCGATTCTGAGGAGAGCGGTTGCAACATTGTCACGTCTACCAACCGATTAGCGGACCGGTAGGCCGGTCCGGGGCGAATGAATACGCGAATTGAATTAAATTGAGTAAACCGTCTTGAATGCCGCCTGATCTGGTGCTGGCAACGGTAAATTGATTGTGAGCTATTGATTGACATTTGTGAAAATTGTGAATCCGGTATCGACTTCCACGTGCCAACGTGTCCTGAAAACGTCGTGTTTGCAGCTTAATAGCTAAGTATAAGATACTTCATTCATTTATTTTGGCCAATATACTTGTATGAATGTGTCTAATTTAGCTCAAGCCTGACATCAGCAAGGATATAATGTAAGTGAAATATAATATTGACATTGATTGATTTCAATTCATCACTGTGCAACGCAGTGCATTGTGTCTGGATCATTGTCTATCGTGGTCAGGTAGATGTATTACATCTTCCACTGCGCACTTCTGATACACCTTCCTGCCTGTACTGCTACGGTAATTCTAGACACATATGTATTTTCAAACATGGAATCGATAGAATTAAGTACTTTTCCAGATGTAGGTAGGCATCCACTAAGGAAGAATATCCGAAAATAAGTCAGAAAAATTGGTATAACAATAATTAAAAAACCACAACATTTGAAGCTTTTTGAGAACGCAGGCAACAACCCAGTAAAAGAAAATATTATTTCCTTTTCTTCTTTTAAAAAGAGACTTCTCCTGCCCTAGGAATCCATTACTTTACGAACATATAACCAACGGACGCAATGGGTAATTTTTTAAATATTGAACTCTTGTGTACAACAAATTTCTGGTTCCTCTTCTGTTTCTGCTTTTTATTTAAGCCTTTTAATTTGTTCCGCACGTGAAGTTACAAGCATTCAAGGAATAAAACACAAAGAACACCAAAATATGTGCCTTGAGTGAAAGTAAGTCGATAAAACGGTAAACCAAGCCATACGTGCGACAGTTTTCAGCTTAAAGAGTTCCCGAATGTCCAAACTTTTTAGTGGCATAAAGACTTTCAGTCTCGGTATAGCATTAAGTCTGTAAAATATATAATTATACAAAGTAAATAAAATGCAATACCAAACTCGCTACATTGCAAATTCTTTGTGAATATTTCGAGATAACAATAGTACCACTCTGATGGCCCACTAATGAAGTTAAGAAGTTTAACTGAATAGTAATGTTTCTCGGAAAACCGAAGCCAAAATCTCTTAGCGATAATTTGAGAATGTTTATAAAAGAAACTTTCCTTTAAGAGCTGTTGTTTGCCAAGTATAATTACAAAGTTGATAACATGGATTTTGGTTAATGTAGGCTATTCTTGGTAATGAGATACACATTGTTTTTAAGTTTATTTTGAAAAGCGGAGTTTTAATAGGTTTGGGCACAGAGGTCTTATAAAAAGGAGGTCATGGACGGCGTTGTAGGTTAATTAGTTACCTTGCCGATTAACACTGCGCGCAGCGTAGTGGTTTAAAATCCGGGAACACAGTTTGCGTGATCCACCTACCGAGTGGAACTGCGGCGAATATTGTATGGCAGATATTGCTGTTTCAGGTGAGATTGGATGTGTGAAAAGTACTCATTATCATGTATCCCAGAGACCTCGTTTCAAAAATATAATAAACGTCGAATTTCTACCATGTTATAACATGTTTATTTATTACAAGCTGCTATTATTATAATTGTAGATACTGATATTGAGTTAGTATGGATCTACGACCACATATCTGATAGACGCTCTTAAACTAACACATATATTCGTGAATCAGTTATACAAAACAAAATTCTGGTCTAACTACAACACGCAAAGCGGACTAGGTTATAAATGACACGTTCAATTTGAAGAAATGTTTGCTTCAAATTTTAATATTTTTAATGTGTTTCATAATTCTTTTTTTGGTAGTACTAAATGGTACATCTGCCTAACTTTTCACAGTTGTATACTTTTAAAATATTATCTTAAAATGGTTATATCTTCTGGCCTATTTCTATTCTTTTGTTGCCTATCAATCGTATGCCATTTTTTTTACTTTTGAGACTGTATCCTTATATGTCGGAGTTTGTAGGCCTATCCATTCTTTACCTCAAACAAGTACCAGTTACCAGTACCGATGATTTTACGTGCCCATTATAGCAACAATTGGTCACCAATCCAAGTTGTGATCGCTGCAAACGTTGCTTTACTTTGCCAAACTTTAACAACCGATAAGGCAAGTCACGCTATTCGTGATACAATTTTATTCGTGTATCACTGTTAATTATCTAAAATCATTACAATTCTAACAAAATAAATGCGAGCAAAAATAAAACATTTGTTTATGAAAGTCATGTAGAAGAGATAATAGTATTTCAAAAAGATACAACACAATTTTATTAGGTAACCCTTGTCCGGTTTTATTCGCGTTGGGTTGAGCTACAATATTTACGTTTATTTTACTTTTGTTACTTAAAAATTTGATTCAATAAAATTCATTGTAAAATGTATATTTTGTACTTATTTATAAATATAATCTCTATCTGTTGCTTATATTTACAATTTTCAAACAAAATTTCAACCTTTGCTTTACTCTTTTTACCCGACTACGGCGAAGCCAAAAGGAAGGGTAATGTTTTTGGCAGTCTATGTATGTATTTTTGTATGTTCCACCGTAGCGCCTAAACTACTAAACCAATTTTAATAAATAGGGTGTCAATAGATTCGTAATAATGGCCCGGGTGACATAGGCTATACAAATTTTATCAAAATTGTATATTACGGAATGTATACCTCAGATATCAACCTAAAAAAAACTGAGATAATCATTACGTGTTTGGTATCAAAAGAAAGGTATTGGTGAGCACATTACAAATTTGTACATTTATTGTATTGTTTGAGTCAAAATATATTAAATCGCAGTTGTACTTATAATTCGCGCGGTTCAGATGCTTTGAGTTACCTATTTTTCTTTCTTTAAATGTGGCAATGTAAATGTTGGACGGTTAGTTTACATGCCTCATTGGAATATGGAAAAGGATTAAATAAAAAAATTAGTTTAAAAACTATAATTCGACTACGTAAAAAAGGCAGTCTACAAAGCACGAAACAAGAAAATAGCTCAGAACCGTGGTCGCACCTATTATATACAAATGTACATCTCATGGCACCCACATTAGGTATACAATAGGTGCGACCACGTCTCTGAGCTATCTTCTTGTTTCGTCGTTTTAGGCCCCCGTTTTTAACGTAGTCAGGTTTTAAACTATTTTTTTATATATTACTCCAGTAGAATATTACAAATCCTGCCATAGTGTAGTAGGTACCTACGTCATACATCAATGTGGTTTCATTTATGTGGGTTCACTGTCCTTTCCCACTTTTACCTTCAGTACAAAATTATGCGAAGATATGTCAGTCTGCATTTGTCCCAAGTGATATAATTATAATTTATTTGACACCGACTTAATTTTACTTGGTAGGAGATCCGTAGACAAGCGACCTTCACATATTATCTGTAAGAAGCTTGATGATGGTACATACATAGACTCACGCCTGTTTCTCTAAGGGGTAGGCAGAGACTGCGGTACGCCATTTGCAACGATCCTTACATATTTCTCTTGCTGCATACACCCCCATTAAATTTATCATACATGTTCTTCTGTTAAGGGTACTTCTAACCTGGCCTTCTTTTAGGATGTCTCCAATCTTGTCAGAAAACGTCCGCCTAGGCCTTCCTCTTCGTCCTGTCCCATTCACACTTGACGACTTATACATATATCTTGACAACGGTATAAATAATATAAAAATAATTATATAATATTCAACCACATTCACACAACACCATCTAGTCCCAAACTAAGCAGAGCTTGTACAATTGGTATTAGACAATGGATAAACATACATATATACTTTTTTATTGTAAATACATACATATTATACATAGAAACACCCATACCAAGACAAGCATCCATGTTCACACACACAAATGTTTGACTTGAGCGGGAATCGAACCCGTGACATTCGGCGTGGCAGTCGCTTACACTACCGCTGCGCCAACCGGTCATTTTTACGACATGACATACCGTACAAAAGATGGAAGGAGCCGGAAGCTCTGTTGTAAGTTAGTCAACATCGTATATAACATTGTTCCGTTACCGACTGACTCGTCTATGAGTGCCACTACCAAAGCTACTAGGTGCAAGAAGCTGGTTGGGCATGTATGTTCCTACTGTAATAAGAAAGCTTACCGAAAGACGGGAAGCAACGGCTAAGTTAAAACAATAATTTGCGGGAGTAGCAGCGGACATTTTTAAATTCAACTCAAGTGGCAGTTACACTTATTCGTTTATCTTTATACCAACGCCACTATTAAAACGTTCATAGCAAACTGTAAACATTGCCCGTTTAACAATAAACTGCACGCGTTTGAAAGCAATAATCAGAATTAACCTACGCCAAGTTGCCAACTGCATTTACTCTCGTCATAAAGTAACAGTGAGAACTATAACATTTCATACTATACCCACATCGTGTCATATAATAATATAACAAAGATTTCATACCGTTGCACTCTGTGTAATGTTCCATTATATTTTTCATAGAACATAATACTAGAAGCGACGTTTTATACTCCACCGAGGATATTTACAACGGTTGTGAAAGAACTTTTTATTTTTCAGACTAGATTTAAGCGTGGCTTTGTTTGTTTTTTATAAAGCTGTTGCGGACAAGTTTTCCACCGTGAAACGAAGCTTGAATGAACATTTCATGCACTATAATGTTATAGTCTTGTTTGTTGCACTGGTTAAACACAGGTCGATGTAAGTCGTACAATATTCAAGAACATTATATTATAAACTCTCAGCAATACTGTCTGATGCTTAATCAATAATAGATTTTTAGTTCCAAACTGTCTTTTGGGGATATTTCGCGCCATGATCGCGGATGTAAAGCCGCGACCATAGCGCATGCAAACTTCCAGGAGCCAAAATATTGGATACTCGAAACAAAGTACATGTTATATAACCCAAAAGACAGTTTGAAACTCATATTAGTGACTGTTTAGAGTTTGGGCTAGAAGTCTGGGACAGGTTGTTTGCAGAAGGCAGTGGAAGCGATTAATTCATCCAGTCCTTAGCCCAAGGCAAGGATCTAAACACCTATGCACTGCGTTACACAGTGAATTACAACTATCAATATTAATTTACTTACCAAATTTTCACTGATGCTCTTGAGTGGACCTATAAGATTAAACTCATAATTTTGGCCAAAATAACAAGCAAATCGTTATAAATACCAGTCCAATGATCAGGGTTTTCTTCAACGAAGTCGTCGGGCACCAACCACGTGCACGGATTCACACAAGTTTTAAAATGTTCAATAGGTTATAAGTTTATCTTTTATCACAAACACAAAACAATTCGCAAAGCTACTAGGACGAGCTTTCCAAAAAGCGATCAAAATAATTCCAACGAGCATACCTACAATACTGCGTGGGCGCAAGAAATTTAACGTGTCGACCAGCGAAATTTCCAGAACAAGAGAGAATGAATGACAGTTCATAATGTGACCATAGTCAAAATTTACAATAGACTAAACTAAACGTTACTAAACCGATATATCGATTTGACTTATCATAAATAATATTTCTATTTCAAACAGTGACCACGAAAGTTAAAATTCCAATAATAGATTATTGTCAAAAAGCTGACACAGTGCTACCTCTCTTGATTAGTACATAGATCGGTAAATTATTAGCAGAAACAGAAACTCACAGCGTAAGTTTTCGATTGCATTACAAATAGGACAGCGCTAAGATAATCAGGATATCCTTTTCAATGTACTAGAGGACGCCCGCAGCTAAGCCCGCATAGTTTTTTTATTTAACCATTTCTGCCCCATCCCGTGGGAATTTAAGGAAATCTCTTCTTAGTGTACTACGTTCCTCAAGAAAAAAATATGCCAAACTAAAATAACTAAAGCTTGTCTGTTAGACAGTCAGTAAAGTAAGAATTTTATATTTACATTAATACAATTTTAACGCCTCATGGAAATACATCGCAACTCATGCCCTTGAGTATATTAATAGCATTTTATTCTCAAGTATTAATTCTCGAGAGCCATTCACGCTTGGCCGTTTATCTTTCTATCGGACCGTACTTGAGTTGAGCTGCAAGTCATCGTGACGGGAAAGGGTGGTAATAAAGAGATTTTGTTAAATGCAGCATCATATTATTCCCATAGATGTGTTTCTAAGTATTATAGAATCTTTTTTTATGCATGCATTACTAAGCATTTATTCAATGTTTTGTTCCTTGGCGCTAATATTAGTTCAAAATAAGAAATGGAAAAGTGGCAGGGCATTTGATATGCCACATTTATAAGAAAGAAAATGGAATGAAAAACTTAAAGAAGAAAGAGACGCTGTGGACAAAAAAAGTTAACATTGCGTCAAAAAAAGCTGGCTGAAAATGAGGTCACCCATCCAAGCGGTGTCTTGTGCAAACGTTACTTTACATTGCCGGTAAATTACGAACGGCAAGTTAAGTCACGCCTTGAGCGTGATTTTTTAAACTAGTAAATCAAATCAAACTACATTTTAACGAACCTAAATCAATGAGAATATCTGCAAATGCATTTCGATCTACAACTTTCATACAAATTAAATTTATTGTCTGAAAGTTACAGCGCATAAAAATAAATCTAATTTCATCCAGACATCGACACCGCTAAGCCTCAGACTGAAAAGTCCGTAAAACACGTATAACAAAAGTTCGCAATAAAAAACTTATTCTGATAAACCTCTTAACAATAAATCACATTCGGAAAGTTCGAGAACCTTAAGATATCTTATCGTTCGACGTAGGTGTTTCTCATTTTCATATGAAATATGGCGAAAGATAAGAAAATGCTGAGAATGCGATCTATACATATACCTGTTCGTTACAGCGGCTTTTTACAGCGTGTAGCTAGATTGTGTGGTTAAAATATATTTTTTTAATAACGTTATACATGCCTAATCATACTGCACTTTGGAGGTGAAGAGGACCGATCACATCCATAACACTACGCTGAGCTCAAATCGGGATTAATCGAAATGAATTATTTAGTTTCGCAAGAGACATGGTTTACAATTATTCGTGGTAAATACTTAACTTCGAATTAGCAGAAAAATCAGCCCGACTAAATTGGGACTGGGCCGGACTGCCACATGCATTTAAAGAGGTGGGCTCATGCAGCTACCAATTGGGTGCCAAGCGGTTGGCGGCGACGAGAACGTCCCAACAGGAGATGACGGGATGAACTAGATGCTTTTAAAGGCAACTGGCTAGAGATCGTAAGGTACAGAGATTTATAGAAATCCAGGGGAGAGGCCTTTGCTCAGCAGTGGGACAATTATGTTAACGAAAAACCAGCCAAGTGCGAGTCGGACTCGCGCACCGAGGGTTCCGTACAATCCTGTCGGTTTATATATTTTTTTTAAATATGCGATGTAACTGAAAGTTTAAGGTTTTCGGAATTTTTACTTTATATGTGCTATTAAACATTGTTTCATGCCAAATTTAAGATTCTAGATCGAATGGAGAGTACCCTTTAGGTTTTGATTCTCTTGCGTGTAGTTTGAAAATATGCTTAAATTGCTGTTTCTTCTGATTGCCTTGACATAGTAATTTGATTTGGTTACAGCTTGAAGGTATTAAAGACTCGAGTATTTGATATGAATTTCAATTTACTACCTCTACACGTTCATCAGGAAAGGGCTAGTAACTTTTTTTTTAAATATTCTTATGATATGATCTAATTAAATATGTACGGTTTTCGCAGTTTTCTCCTTATTTGTGCTATAAGACGGTGCTTTGCACCAAATTTCAAGTTTCTGGGTTCACGAGAAGTATCCTGAAGATTTTGTTTCCCTTGCGAGTAGCTACGGGTTTGAAAATACATATGCTTAAATTGCTGTTTCTTTTGATTGCGTTGACATAGAAGTTTGATTTTGTTACAACTTAAAGGTATTATAGACTTGAGTATTTGATATAAATTTCAATTTAATAACTTTACGTGTTCATCAGGAGAGAAGAGGTAACTTTAAAGTTATTAAAAATATTTTTATTATATGATGTAACTAAAAATTTACGGTATTTGCGATTTTTCTTTATCTGTGCTATAAGACGTTGCTCTGTACCAAATTTCAAGTCTCTGAGTTCATAGGAGGTACTCTGTAGGTTTTGAAGCCCTTGCAAGTTTCGAAAATTTGCGGAAATTTGCGGCACAAATGGCTGTATCTCTTGATTGCGTTGACTTCGAAAATTGATTTTTCACAGCTCCAAGGCACAGTATATTTGAGTATTTATTATAAATTTCAGTTTGATATCTCCGCACGTTTCTGAGAAAAAGGGTCTGGAAAAAGTGATCCAATAAGGTTTTCGTTTTTTTTCTTTCGAGGTGCGGCACCCTAAAGATATCATCATCTTCATCAGCCCTTTTTACTGTTCCACTACTGGAAACGGGCCTCTTCTCACTTATGAGAAGGGTAAGACATATATACCATAATCCACCACGCTGGCTAAGTGCGGGTTTGCAGACTTCACATATCTTTCGAGAACATCGTGTAGAATTCGCAGACATGTAGGTATCCTCACAATGTTTTCCTTCACCGATTATTCCTAAAAAAGTAAAAAGACCCTTAACGAAAACTGAAATCCCATGTTGTACATTGGTACAACATGGGATCTCAGTTTTCGTTAAGGGTCTTTTTACACCCTGTATCTTTTTAAAAAATGTTCATAGTCATTGCACTATCAATATTTTTTACTTCGTCACGAAACCTGGGAAATTACTGGTTCTGGAGATATTGAGGCTCAAAGTTAGTATGGAATTTTTCTAATTAGGTATACAAAATCGATGCATTTACCCCGCCAATATGTTCTTTAGACGCCCTATAGCCCCATGGATAAGTAGGTATTTCGAGCAATGCATGTGCGCGCTTATAATTGCGGTTTAAAATGTTAAAACTCAAAAAGAATTCGCTTCCCAGGTATTATTTTTGGTTAATATGACTTGGCATGATGTCCATAACGAGTAGACTTTGGCTTGGTGATGAGTCTTGTGACACCCTGTATATATTGGAGTCAACCTTCATGGGATTTAGTCGTTTTATTGCAGACTTCCTATGAATACTTTCTAGCTCCACCATCAAATCAGTGCCATGTCAGCACGATATTCCATCGTCACGCCATATAGTTTCAGGCATGCAAAATTTCATCTCAATAACAACCGATATGTAGGTCTTGTACAAGATTTCATTAGCAAAAACAGGGACAGGAAAGTAAACAAAGTCTTTTAAAAAGCGGAGCCTAATAAATTGCCTGCAACACATTTAAAATCATTTATAGAGTACTGTAGTATCTATATATTAAAAGAATTTGTGTTTTATAATACGAGTCGGCCAGCCCGTTCTACCCAACCGATTCGCATGATTTTTTTCTTAAATGAAAGCTCTCGCTGCATAGATTTGTCATCAAGCATTAGAAATTACCTAACTTGCACATTCATCAAGTTATATGGAAAAACAGTTTTCTCCCATACATTTTTTACGTGTTCGTAGCCGTAGTCAATGACTTTCCGCTTCTATATATCTGGTTCTCATTGAGGTAGGCGTTTCGTTATAGGCCTAAAACACGCGCTGAAAAGAGCTCTTGCATTTGATGGTATGCTCATTTAAATTGGGTAAGTTTGAAGGAAGATAGGTGTGGACATTGAACTTATTTTTCAATATTTTCCTATAAATTTCTTAAGATTCCATTGCTTTCTCTCTACATGGACGGTTCTTAATTCAAAAATATTTTTATGGCATCTAATAAGTTCCTTTCGGTAACTGCCAGGAAAAAACGTTATGCCTCCTTAAGGTGACCTTGCCTTACTTTCATACGGGTGTGAGTGTGGTGGTGTGTAAAATTATACCCGATGTTGGTCAAATTATCACTATAGTGAATTATCGCTGATGGCAGGAACGAATGTTACCAGTTAACCCTTAATGTTGGGTGAACTGATCTGTGATGTTGAGGAATTTTCCTTATATTTTATTTTAGCAAATTTTTTGTGTTTTTAAATTACGTACTTTCTTTGGGCATCTGAATCTTTTTTTTATGTGGAACATATTACAGCGGTTCATAGTACTATTGTCATATAATTATATTATTACAAGTGGTAGTTATGGTAGAAATTGTAGCTTTGGTATGAATAGTAGTTTTGAGAGAAAAGGTAGGTTCTGTTGACAGCACCAGCGGTTTTGGTAGAAATGGTAGTTTAAAAAAATGGTAGATATGGTAGTGTTAGTACGAATAGTAGTTTTGGTACAAATAGTAGTTTTGATAGGAATAGTATTTTCGGTAGGAATAGTAGTTTTGATAGAAATTGTATTTTGGCATATATTGTAGTTTTGGTAGCAATATTACTTACGATTGCTACCAAAGCTACCATTCCTACCAAAACTACAAAATCGACCAAAACTATGAACGTCATTATTACATTTCTAAATTGTGATGGATTAATCACACCCATACACAAAACAAAATAAATCGTGCTTCTCACAGAAATATTTAGCTGGATAACAGAAATAAAACCTATTTTCTTACTTATAAAAAAAGTTATTTATCTATATTTTTAATTTTTAGAATAAAATATTGACAGATAAAGAAAAAAGTGAAGTTAGCGTAAGTTAGTTACTTAAGTTTCTGATTTAACAACGTATTTTTTGTGAGTAGTTGTGTTTTCAATTATAATGACATTGAAAAATGCTCAGAGAAAGCTTGAACAAAGAATCTTGGTCAATGACAGCCCTGTTGGAGATTTGGTACCGGATGGTCCTCCTACTGCTAAAAAATACGGGTGGAAACGGGTTCAGATTTGATTGATTTTACCATCAAAAATTTTCAATTGATTTCCATTCCTGGTGACGGTAATTGCTTATTCTGTGAAAACTCTTAGTGTTTATATGGAAGTGAGAATAAACATTATGAAATTCGTTTGGCCACTGTTGATAACATTGTCAATAAGTGGGATGTATATAGTAACTTCACCAAAGCATATGGCCAGACCATTACAAATGCAACAAATTACAAACGTGTTATGGGTGCCAATGGACAGTACGCAGGGCATGCTGAACTTCAGAGTGTAAGTGAGCTATATCCCGAGTGTCAATTCAGAGTTCACCTGGAAAACAGTAATAAGTACTTTTACTGACTATGGTACTGGCGAAATTGTTCATAACTTGCTATTTTCTGGGCAGCTGGACGAAGGACATTACAGTGTCCTAATGGAAAGAATGGTATGGCAGCACAGTCATATTGAAGAACTTTATTTCGTCAATGTTCAGTTATACATATTATATATATCCCTATTGCGTGGCAAACCATTCAGTAATGCCAAGGTGGAAATTTCACGATACCTAAGGTGCAACGCAAAGCCAATGTTGTGAGACAAGAAGTTTTGTGATATATTATATTTTTGGTAAGAATATCATCTTTTTACTTATTAGATAAGGCTACAATGTACTCATCATACCTATATGTAAAAGCTTTTTTATAATATTAAAATATGCTGTGGAGCAGCACGGGTCCTCTAGTACTAAATAAAAAAACTACATAAAAATTATACCACTATTTATGATTCTCTTTTAATTCAGTTTCATTTAAATAATTATTGTATGCCATCGCTTATACAATTTAAAACTGCAACGGATATAAAAATCATATCGTATTATTCCTATAAGAAATTATTTGCCGTGTGGTGGTGCCGTGTGGTTGACGGCATAGAATACAAGTGTCACCACCCCCTATCTTCCCGTAGGTGTCGTAAGAGGCGACTAAGGGATAACACGATGCAAATACCATCTTTGCGTAGAGACGGAAAACTCGACATCAAACCCTATACGACTGCCTCGTTGGTCTCGCGGCATAAATGTGCGCGTGGGATCGGGAGGTCCCGGGTTCGATTCCTGGGTCGAGCAGTGTTATTGGGTTTTTCTGTCACGAAATTCTCAGTAGCAGCACGGAGTCTGGAAATGTGCCCGGTACGGCAATAGGCTCGCCCCTTATTACGTGGGACTAAAGTATATCTGGCGAAAAGTGGGTGTAGAAATACACCTCTGCCTACCCCTTCGGGGATAAAAGGCGAGACGTTATAAAAAAAAAGAAATTATTTTCAGCTTTAAACTGAAAATAAAATTCCCATCAAAATGTGATAAAACAATGATTTTAACATGTTGTTGTATTATTCGAAGAATTGTGAATTTATTAAATTCACGATTCACGACGAATGTTTGTATTTATTAAAAGGTGAAGTTTAAAATAAATCGAAAAATTTTGAGCCAAATTTATTTTTAACAGATTCACGCGATGCAGTGATGCTCGATGCATAATTTTGAATACAATGTTGAAAGGATAAACAACGCACTGAGAAGTGGCTATTCATAGAGTGATAAAAAATATTTGCCAAACTTCAGAATAGGAATAAGCTTGGGACTTCGACGATCTTCTGCAAGGGATAAAGAGAAAGAGAGGTCTACCAAATTTTTTTAGAAGGATTACAGGCTTCATTGTTATAACTGCCCATTCATTCCATAATCAACTCGGTTTTGCCATTCAAAAACAGTGGCAAGCCAACAATAAGGCGGAAAATACAGATAACCTACAGAAAAATCTTTGTGCTTGTAGTTAGTGATGCCGACACAGTCAGAGAAGGTGAAGGAAAAAGGGAACATACAGGTTACGGGGGAGAGAAGGTTAGGTCTTCAGCACTCTCTTTCAACAAATGAAATTCCAAAGCACAGAAACTTACTGTTACTGATAGTCTTTGTCCTGACTGGCCATTCATACCATTCTAGCCATTCGTCCCATTTGTGCTGAAACCAGCAAAGCTTCTAGTTTTGGATTAGCGGGTTTAAATGAAATAATAGGGCATATTTTTATTTTCTGACTGCCTCCGTGGTCCAGTGGATAGCATATGTGACTGTTGATCGGAGGTCCCAGGTTCGATTCCCTGGTCAACCAAAAGTGTTACTGGGTTTTTCCGAATTCTCAGTAGCAGCACGGAGTCTGGTGATGTGCCCGGTAACGGCAATAGGCTCGCCCCCTATTACGTGGGACCTGAAAATTCATGGCTAAATGTGGGTGTAATATTACACCCCTTCGGGGATACCGGCGTGAGTCTATATATATTTATATATCATATACTCTTGGAGAATATGAAAAATATGCCCTATTAATAAAACTCTAGTAGAAGTTGACCTCTTCTTTATTGACTGTTTAGCTTATACTGGACATGTATAGTTTATATAGTGCGAACACTATAAGCCTAGAAACGTATTGACATTTCAGTAAAAATGGACCAGTGGCCATTTTATGCAGTGTAGTGTATGTTAAAATTCACATACAAATATTATTTACAACAAAGCATTCTGGAAAACAATGTTTTTGCATACAAATAATATATAGCTGCATAAATAAACTTTATTGGATATGAGCTTTGTGTACAGTCAAAGAGGCTTGCAAAACTTTTAAGTAATAGATCGCAAAACTTTTTTACTACTGGATCGTAATATAAATTGTGTTTGGCATTGATTATGAATACACATTAAAAGTATGTGACTTCTGTTTGAGGCACAGCACTAGAATGGGGCATTCTCGCAAATAGTTGCGTTTGCTGAATCTAGAAAACTAGCTAGGATATTGAGCTATGAGGACGATGATAAGAAAATTACAGGTTACGGTAAAATATAAAGAAAATATTACATACACTGAAAATGGGCTAAATCTACTTCCCTAAATAAGTATCAGTTTTATATGGACTCAAGTACACCTAATAATTGAGGTATCTCCTAATTAGGAAATCCCAATAATGATCCCATTTTTCTTTCTAATTTTGTTGCGATTATTACCAAAAGTACAAAAAACATAAAGGAAATCCATATTTTTCAGGGTATGAATGTCAGTCGTTTAAGCGATCGTCTCTCCGTTTAGTGTGTCTCATATAGGCATTTAACCTACAAGGCAGTGGCCTTGTAGGTTAAATGCCTATATGAGACAACAATTTGTGTGATTCCCATATTGTTGTTTAAAGTCTTGCTGTTCTTTGTGCCCGTTGATGGAATATTTGTGAAGCTCACCGATAAAAGATTTATTGCTAGTGCAGGTGTAGCTTTTTTAAAGAAAAATAAACTAGAATTCGCCTACAACTCCGGCCGCGTTGGAGTCGATTATCATGGTAAAAAGTAGTCTATATTACACTCTAACCTGCTTATTATCTCCTTACATAAAAATCTTACCACAGTGTTGCTCCTTTGCGACGTGTAAGAAGGACAAACGAACTTTTTATATTTGTAAGGGTATCAATTGCTTAAACTAAATGTGTCTTGTCGCTATCAAAATGATCTAGAAACTTTCTATTTTTTACAGGAATCGTAGTCACGGAAGACTCGTGTACACGTCAAAACGTCGGATAGTAATAAAAAAATTAGTCTCTAAAGTCGAGTTAAATGTAACATCTTTAAAACGAATATAACGCGATAGAATCCGTCAACCGTAATTTGATTTCACTTTGTACCATTTGCGTAAACCCAAGAATATAAAATAAACGTCTATAGTCGATTAAGAAGCAAGGAATATAACATTTTCTTCAAGCTAAGGGACCCTAATGCTCTGTTTACCGGCACTCTCGTCATTCAGTAATAATTAACGCTAATGACATTCGTGTGATGGATGACTCCGCTGATTTCCTTGGAACACATACACAATAATAATATGTTATTTATTAAGATGATCACCTTCTGCGCTAAATAACAGTTGTGTTCTAATAATATGCTTCTTTTGTATACGCTGTATGACTGTGCGTATATGCGCTGTGGTGTGTGATTGGTTGGCAAGACGTGATTTTTTTACGGCTGTTGGTAATGTTTGAGTTGTCAAGGTAAAGCACGCAAATAAATGAAAATAATTTTGTTTGTCATATATTATATCTTGGAACTTGGGCTTCAAGACGTAGGTTTTGGATCCCAACTGGAACAGTACTAGGGTGATGATGCTTGGCAGCTAGGCAATAAATCAAACTGACATTGACTGAGCGCTTGGCGAAGTGGTTTAATCGACCGCCTCACCGCTTGATGATGTGTCGAGTCCCTACACGAGACAACTCTTTGTCTGATCCACAAAATTGTTGCTTTGAGTCTGGGTGTACTTGGTGTTCATTAGTTGTATGCTTGTTAAGTCTTCTCTAACACAGGATTTATTCCTAGTGCGAGGGAAAATAAAATGTACCCACATGATACCGGGTGGCGCAAAAGTAATGACCCTATTTGGTTCACCTATAACTTTGTTTCTAAATTAGAAAACTAGAATTAGTTTTTTAAATATATATATTTGTGCCGTGAAATTAAGTTGCATTATGATTTAAATATGATGTCTATTAAATGTTGACCGCCAGAGTTGAAGCACATTTGAGCCCTATTTATGACATTTTCCATAACTAGCCGTAACACTTCCTGCAATATGTTTCTTATTTCTTGGTGTATGTTTTCTTTTAAAGCTGCGAGAGTCTGTGGTTTGTTCACATACACCCAATATTTCAAATAACCCTAAAGAAAGAAGTATGGACGCCACATCATACAGTTACTTTGTGTGGATGTAAAGGTGTTTGTTGAATAAATAATGCGCGGATTTTCACTGCCCCACAAGCGAGTATTCTACGTATTGACATGCTCCGAGGGATGGAAATGCGCTTCGTCACTCATAATTAATTTTGAAGAAAAAATATGCTCTTCGAGGTCTGATGATGAAGCCGGAAGATAGGCACTGGCATTCCATGATGGAATATCGTATCATAGTTGTGTTTGCACTTGTGAGAAAGGCCATGTAATGGACTTTGAACACGATCAGGTTTCAAGGTTTTATCTATATATACGAGTATAAATAAAATTGAAGTGACTGTCTATGATTTCAAAATAAGTATGTTTTATCAAGTGCATATATTATGATTAGCTACACAATAATTCTAAGTCCAAAACAACCCTCTTTAACATATACGTCTGTCTGTCCGTCTGTCTGTCTGTCTTTCTGTTTGTCCGGGTTAATCGGAATGGCTGAACCGATTCAAATGAGACTTTCACTGGAAGGTAGAGGACTTTATAGCGCTACATATAAGCTACAATTTGACCCGGTAGGTGGCGCTGTTTTCGCAATACCGAGTATTTACTTCTTCCACTCATCTCTACATATAAATATAATTGAAGTGTCTGTCTGTGATTCCAAAATATTTTAACCCTTTGGCGTGATAAATACTATGCTCTTGTGCGACCTCATGCAGCTTCCGCCAGGGAGGTAGTATTAGTATTTATTAACAATAAAGTATTTTCTGTTCCAGCGCCCCACGCTTTTCCAATCAAATATTGTAATTAAAAGCACATAGTTTACACTTCAGTCCAGAAATAGAGACAACTTGAACGATCCATAATTATTTTTACGTGCATATATAAAAGCGTATTTCTCTAGTGTTTTTTAACCTATTAATTTATTTTATGTACCTATAATTGCAAATTCATTGGCTTGTCAGAGCGCCTGGAGCGCTAAGATGCCGCTATGGCAAACAATAAACAGCGCTAATATGGCGCTCCGCAGTCCGCACACAAGCGGTAACGAATGTTGTATTATTGTGTTGTGAACATAAACCTATTAGCACGGTAATATAATCAATCAGTATTGTAACTTGGCCTTCTCCCCGAGTTATATGCCTACAGACGAGCCGGACGCAAACAAGCGATAGGGCCGCCCGCCCCAAGTATTTTAATTAAGTACATCTACATACTCGAAAATTTCGGCTTTGGTGACTGTTCATATTAATTATATTTTTTATATAATTAATATGAACAGATAATCAAATTTCGACTTAATTACGCATAAGTTAAGGATTAAACATTGCAAGGTAGTAGCACAGATTACTAAATAGTTACTTCGTAACAGATGCATCACTCCCATACAAAAGCGAAAATACCTACGCTGTAATCACCTACAAAATCTTAATAATAATAGCCGTTGTTCGCAGTGAAGAAAAATGTATCCTAAGTACTCACGCAAAGAGTTGCAGATTGTGTGACTGTACGCACAAGCGCGTCATCGAACGAAGGCGCTAAGGTTGGTGTTATGATGATTTTGGTAATAAAACGAATGTTGCGAAATAACCATATTTTTATTTGCTAAATACCTATTGTTTGTTGTTTTTCGTGTGAGTGTGTGGCCAACTCTGGTGTCGGAGTTGTCAGACCGCCCGAAGGCCTCCGACATGGTCTAACGATCCTTATCCTGAGACAAGAACCGGGACCGACAGCTTTACGTGCTCTCCAAAGCACGGTAGCGCTCAGATGTAAATACCTATATATACACGAGTCAGTTAGTAAATACCTATTGTTAACATATTAAATAAAATTAACAATAATTAATATGTTATAAAATAAATAAAATGTATAAGAATCGTACGTAGTAGGGTGCCTATTGCCTATTGCCGTTTATCGGGTACAATACCAGACCATACAGTAAGTACGTACATAAGATTCTGACATTAATTAGATTTTATTAAATAAAAACAACATCTATCTATATTTATTTCTAATAACCTAAAGTTATCAATTTACGAACATTTACATACCTAGTATTTCCTTTCTTACCTTTGCTCTAAATAAAATAAATGGTGTCAAGTTTTAGAAGAAATTTTATATAAGTACCTACTTATATCTAAACATATACCATTACTTACCACATAAATCATTGCTTGTCCTTCTGCAATGAAAAAACAACAAGTTTTCATTTGTTTTGTGCCTTTAACACCCATGCACTGCACAACAACTTCGTGGTTTCGGCATTTCTATAAGAAAGCGCAGGAAACGTGCCGTGCGTACACGCTGCCAGGCATGCGACGGCCCTCTGTCGTTTGTACCGACGGCGGTACACAAAATGGTAGGTATTTATCGCGCGAATTTTAGCCAGTGACGGGGGCCTGGTAGTAGGTACATTTTGAATTTGAAAAATCTTATCTTTAGGTGACTTAACGAAGAATTCAAACAGTACAATAATATAGTCTACAACTCGTCGCCACAATTATTATTTAAATAAAGAACACTGCTACAAAAACCGTCACCGTCCGTTCGTGACTGCGGCACGATCGCGGCTGTTGTGTACTTTAGGGTGTACTTTGCTCGAGGCGCGTAGGCATAACTCGAGTTTCGTGCGTTTGTATGGAGTTAGAACACTGTTTGATATTATTACCGTGCTATTAGGTACATTAGGTAAAACTTTGATTATTCATAAACTATTAGGTATGTCTCAGTACATCCAATATATTTTTAATTTCTAAAATCAATCATTTATATGTAAGTAGGTGCCTTCTCTGTTTGCTATAGCAAAAGTTATAGTATTTTTTTATTATAAAGTACCTAACTAATAATCTTTATTGTAATTACAGTGAAGTTAAATATAACAGTTCTGCAACGTCTTACACACATTTGACTGCAGTAAATCCTAACACGATTTGTTCGTGTTCTTGCAAACAAGAACAAGATGTGTAAGTACATACAATGATAAAATAAACAAGACTATTATAAATATTGTTTCAGGTATATAGTAGAGTGTTATAAATTGTTAGGCTCCTACACACAGTGCTGCCGGCACTGCCGCCGGCCAAGCCGCGTGCAGTCGGCGGCATACAAAGCCGCCAGCTTTGCCGCACGAAGGAGCCGCCGCCGGCATGGCCGCCCGGGTAGGCCGGCGTGCCACGCGTGTTGCAACTTGCTACTTGTGTGTGTTCGTCCTATACAACTGGAATGATACCCGGCAACTTTCTGCGGCACTGTGTGTAGCAGCCTTTAGGTTTATATGAGTAAGACTTATTAGTAGGTAACATTGCCTTGCTGATTTCAGCCTAAATGGCGGCTCGACCGTACAAGTTTGGTGAGTGAGAGTGCCAGAGACCGCAACGCCTCTTCCATGAAAGAGGAGTAGGAGGAGAAGCGGGATGGGCCTGCTTCTCCTCCAACTCCATTTTCTTTCTAGGTGGGAAACGCACTTAAGACTCATCTGGTGTATAACTTAGAACCTTGTGAAAACTATAGTGCGTAAAATAAATGTAATAATTGTACACTTACTCATTTCTTTTCTTTTTCAGAGAAAATATTGTAGGTGACCCATACCACATCGAAGCCCAAGAAGATGTACGACTTGAACCAATTCAAGGCCAAAAAATCGAATTTTGGTTTCGAATAAAACCATAATCCAATCTGTAACTTTAAAATCAAAAAGTCTGCTGGAAGATGTTGATACGAACATAGTAGAATGTTTTAATGGTGTAGTGGCAAAGATTGTAGATGGCAAAAGAATCAATTTCTCTCTTCGACGTGGTTACCGTGCACGATGTTCTGCTGTAGTTTTGACTTTTAATGGCCCTCATCTACGATATACTTTACACAAAACGATGTTGGGACAGAACCCTAAAAGCATTTAGAAAAAAATTAACAACGACGACTACAAAAACGAGACTTAAATAAAACCAAGCTTCATAAAAAGAATAGAAATCTTAGCAAATTAAATCAAAGTGTACAAAATGATTATGGTTCTGAAACTACTTCTCCTGTCCTACCAATGAACTTTGTAATGCCAAACAATTTTTTTTAACAAATTTGACTCAACTGCCTAGTGATAAGCAAAAAATACAAGAATGATAGCAGTGACTGGTTCGAATTGCGTGAGTATACGTAGTATATGTATACGAGTATATGTTGACAGCTTCAAATTTTGGTATAGTCGTAAAAAAAAGAGATAACAGCATTAAAGCCAACTTAGTTAAAAATATATTGTACAAATCAAATATTTGCAATGTAACAGCAGTTGCGCATGGAGTTGAAAATGAACAACTGGCTTTGCAACAACTGGCGAAGCAAGAAAATGTAACAATCGAGCCTTGCGGATTATCCGTTTATTGGTGCCACGCCAGGTGGATTAATAGGTCCAAACACGATTGTGGAAATTTAATGTTCTATAGTTGCCTATATGAATGACCTGGAAAATAGTATAAGAGCAAATAAAATAAAAATATGGAAACATGATAAAAAAGTGACTAGTCTAAACAAATATTGTAATTAGTATTACCAAATTCAGGGGCAACGCCACGTTACACGCAAACAAAAATGTTTATTTGCTGTGTGGAGTGGCGAAAGAATATCACTAAAAATAGAAATTATAGAAAGAGATGATTTTTCTGGGAGACGAAAATGAAAGAAACGCTTGTGGCGTTTTATAATTATCAATTGGCTGCTGCCTGAAATTGTTGATTCTCGCCAAGCTCGAGGGATGGCATTGCGAAATCATGGAGAGGAAAATGTTTCATCAGTGCTTGTAGTTTCTTCGATACCAAGCCGTAAAAGAAAATTAAATGAAAATGTGCCTCATGAACAACAGCAAATAATAAGTATTGAAGGCTCATTACCTCACACACTGCCTTAAACTTTCGATGAGAATAAAGAAAACCTGTCGGGTTGTAGCAGACTGCTAACTTTTGATGAGCTGTAAACTCTGTATTTCGTTAGTAAATGATAAATAAATATATTTTTTGTCCTTTATATTGTGTTTTACTTAATATTACATACATACTTAGACCCGCAGTTTTATCCCGGATGGGGTGGGCACAGGTTTAAAATTATACCCTCATTTAGCAGCAGGTATGTTTCTAGACATAGGAAAGCGAGGCTATTCGGGCCTACCCGCTTGACCGCTAGCGCCAATTCGCCGAATTCACTCGACCGCTCACGTTCTAAACAAAATGTCGCGCCGCCGCTCGCCAAATGGGTGCGCTAACATGAACATTTATTGTTGATAAGTCGGTAACATGAGTAAGTTGAAGTGATGTTTTTCTTCAACCATGTGTAAGACTCGTTCAAGTCGTATGAATTCTTTGTTGATATTTAGTTTCTAATTTATTATACTTAGCAGTGAATATTGACTATCGTTGAAAAAAAACACTTTGTGTATTTTAAACGGGATTATTTTAAAAAGTAAATCGATGACATACATATTTTATGAGTTTTCAAAATTTCAGAGGGATTCTATCTACACCGAATTAAATAAAAAAAAAACATGTATCATACTATAAAAATATTTAATTACACGCATACAATTAGCACGTAATCACGGAGCGCGCGAAACAAAGAGTGGCATTTGACATTATTTTTTCGTTCCGGGTTGACGATTTTAAGACTCGCTTCGTATTTTTTGCATGAAGAAATGTTCAACGATTTGAATAGAACAGAGAAAAAGTATTTAAAACATTACGTAATAGAAAGAAACAGTAAATTCAGACCGAGTATAGCGCTGTAACCAAAAAGGGAAAATAGTCACTTGTGCGCGGTCTACGGAATTTCGAAAAAGGGAGAATAGTCACTTGTGCGCGGTGAAGCGGCTACTAAGTGCAAAAGCGGTATCTCAAAATAATTTGAAAATTCGATTTTTATGCTATCGGATAGCTTATAAAATTACGCATTTTATGAACCAAATCTTTTAGCGCTATATTATACAAAAAATATAAAAAAAACCTTTAAGAAAGATTTCCCTATCTCAGTTTCACTATAATTTACTAAACGTATTAGTAATATATCGATATTTCGTAGGCAACCAGCCGTATAATTATTTTAATCCATCAAAGTAAATGCTGACTTACCGCTGTGACGTATTTCAATGAAGACTTGGTTTGCCAATAATTTTGACATATGAGACACGACTGCAGCGCAAATCAAATTGCCATTAATATTATTGATTGATTTATTTTTTAAATTATTCTAGTGGTTCTCCAGACTGCTGAGAACATTAAAAATTAAAGTTTTTACTATCAAGTAGGTACGTTTCATATAATTATTGATTTACAATAATCATAGATACACAGTCAGGGTATAAAACCCGTCCAAAAATAATAAAAGTATTTATAAATATCTTTTAATATTTATTTTTATTTGAAACTACGCATAATTTAAGCGAAACGAAATTTTTATATTTTCCATACAAACATGTATGAGGAGAGCTAACGAAAAAGCGGTAACTCAAATTTTAATTCTATATTTTGTTAAGCGACATAGCAGTACCACATGAATAAGGTATATCCACATATATTTTTGATATCTTATCTATTGTGAAAAATAATATACCTACATATAATAACAATAAAACATCCTTAAATACATAAAATAAATCAACTTTTACTAAACTTCAATTATCTCGAAACTCGCTTTAGTTGAGATACGGCTTTTGCACTTAGTAGGACAGTATTGTGGTTTTAAGGGTACCGTAGCCAAAAATGGTAAAAAACGGAACCCTTATAGATTCACCATGTCTGTCCGCCCGTATGTCACAGCCAATTTATTGCAAAACAGATTTGAAAACTGGCAGGAATGGAATTAAATGTAGGTATTCTATGAACCGCTTCACCATTTTTATACAAAAACAAAACAAAAATAATTAGAGCCTCTCCATACATAGAACTGACTTAATTATTTTTATCATCTTACGGCACGTAGGTATTTACCTACTTTCGTCAACTTCATACCTATAACGAGTAATGTAAACCAGTTTTGCTCATGGCTCCACTGAGAACAAAAATTGCGCTATGCCTATATTGTACAAACAGGTTGATTTTCATTATAATAGTTTAGGAATCGACAATCTTAATATATAAAATCCTTGCGTTACTGACTGACTGACAGACACGCTACAGCCGAAACTATTAGGCGCAGGAAGCTGAAATTTGGCATGTATGTTCCTTCGGGACCGTAGGGGTGCACGAAGAATGGATTTCCCGACATTCCCACGGGAACGGCCAAAACGGGTAAATTAAAAAAAATGCAGGTGTAGCTGCTGGCGTCCTCTAGTATGTAATATAAATTTAAATATCAGTATCTCAATTCAATATGCTAAAACGTTTTGCTTGCGTTTTTGAAATATTGGAATACGGATGTCGCCAGAATAGGGCCGCACTCGACGAGAATAAAAGGGGGGCGCCCCGCAGTAGGCGGAGCTAAGTGTCCTTCACCTCCTCTGCTTAACCCCCTCAATTACCAAAACATTCGCTTAGGATAGCGCCTTAAGGAAAATCATAGACTGTTTTACTTTTCAAAATGGACGATCGTCAAAAAAATTTAACTTATAGATACCGTGGGATATCTAGTATTATTTAACCCTCCAAAGTAGTAAAAATATACCCCGTTATCTTTAATGTTATATTGACGCGAAAAGATTGCATAAATATTCATTTGTATAATTATTTCCGTAGAATAAGTTTAAAGCACATTAATGCTAATTAATACAAAGTACCCTTATAGAATATTAAGTAGATAATTAATCCTACCTTAACTGAGAATGTTGTACAGTAGGCTATTTGTGAAGCTTCAGTAGAATTTTCACTTACTTGAGGTCTCGGCAAAGTATGTCGAGCGCGATCTACGAGTACTTGAACTCGCCACTTCAAGAGGTCTGTGGACCTTGCCGGTGGTTTTAGTGGCTACTACGAGTAGCTGAGCCCACGATTACAAACGCTTTATAAATGGCTGATGCTCCACACTTGTGACTCATAGCTTGATGTTATATAAGCAGATTTCCTCTCGATAAATGGGAATATGAATGAATGGAAAATAAATATATGTATTGTTGGAATATTTGGGAGCACCGACTTCCTATTATGACTGTTAAAGATATTGTTGACTGCTGGGCGTGAGGACTTGTCAGGATTAATAACAATTACTTCTCAACTAACATTTCGGAACTGGTCACCTACATATGTGTAAGGTAGCCTGTGCTAAATTTGAATCGGGTAATTCGTGGAATAATTACTTTCCACGGGAACTAACTTTTTTGCCTATGTATGTATACTTTTCTATATCATATCGGAAAATCCTGTAATAGAAAAACGTAAATTCTGTAATGAATGGTAATGAAAGCCCATACATTCGTTCACAGCAAACGGAACGAACACAATGGAAGGCCAAATTAAGACATTCGCTAGTCTCTTACAATTTAAATTTTCTGATAGCATCTGAATAATGGATCCGTTTGGGATTCAAAATAAGAAGAACCTTGTGTTGAATTTTAGGTTAGTACCCATGTATTTACATATGATATTTTTAATTACTCAAGCAGTTCCAAGGACACCAAAATACAGAATAATGATAGTAATAATATTGGTATTGTCCTTTAGAAAGAACGAACTTTTGCATTCGTAGTAGTTATACCTACGCAAGGACTACGGTAATAGCTTTTGCCTTTGGATTACATACTCTTATTTTAATATTCATGTATAAATTGACTGTACGTAGTTTAGTAGGATAGCAAGGGTATAAAAATTGCAGGTTCCTTTAAATGACAGCCTTATTTAAATATTGGTTTACCTTCTTTTGAGGGTGTCATAGCCAAAAACAGCAAAAAAAGGAACCGTTATAGATGTTTGTCTGTCTGTCCGTATGTCACAGCCATTTAATCCAAAACTATTAAGACTACTTGGAAAATTAGTTGGTAGATGTATTCTGTAAACCGATGGCGATATCAAAATACAGTCATAAAAATATAAAGATTGAAGGCGTATACATGGAATTGACATGAAATTTTGGAAGGTAAACATAGTTACGGCACCGCCGCCTCGGCTGACGGCCTGTCTCGTCAAGTCATCGGTTGATGAGCGGCCCTGTTAGCTCGCCGTCTAAAATTAAGATACGTATATATAATATGTGAAGAACATGCAGAAGATAAATATATTAGTAAGTAAAGAAAACAACTAATTAAATAAGATAATTGTAATTATGATTATAATAGTTTTAAATCACATTTAAATTCAATTATTAAGAACTTTTACTCTTTACGTTTTTACTTTGGTAAATAATTTTGTAAATGAACTTAACAACAGCGAGAAGCATGATCAAGATTCCAATCACAATAATCAAACAGACGAACAAAACGATAAGAAGCAGATCCAGTTCCAAAAACTCCCTCCAGGAGATATTGGCAGAGGGAGAACGAAGATGTTTTGCTCCTTTATGACGTTACACATACTCAGTCCACCATACTACTCGATCTAATGGTTTCATAGGCTCATCCCGCATGATCTCCCGTAGCCGGAGTATGTTGCGACGGTAGCTAAAAATAAAGATTATAATAATGATCGACTAAAATTTTAAGCGGCCTCAAATATTATCCGAGCTTAGTTGGAACCAAACGCGAAGTTTTTATAATATAAAATGAACCGCTGAATGTGTTGCTAAGCGCAAATCTCGAGGGTAGCTCAACCGATTTAGTTAATAATTTTTTTATGAAGTACGAGGATGGTTTCTACGGAGAGAAAAAAAAATAAAGTATCGACTGTTGGCGGTACGAAGTTCGCCGGGTCAGCTAGTGATTGATAATTATGTTGACCCTTCTAAATAAAAAGAGGATTTGGATCATCATCTTTGTCCTAGCGTTATCCCGGTTGCAACCAAGACCTGCCTAGGAGCTCGGGCACCCGACTGTCAAAGATCTTCATGACAGTCGGTACCAACGGTCTAACGAGCTCTCCAAGGCACGAAGCCGGCGTTAGGTAACAGAATTATGAGGTGACAAGAAAAAAATCTGCGGTGGTTTCAGTGATAGACCCTATTGCCTCTAGGGGAGACTCACAATCCCTCTATACGGAGTCCCAAATTCTGGAAAGTTGCGGCACCCCGCAATTCCACACAGAGACCAAAAAATTATTGACGCCGATTCTAAAGCCGTCTATATAATTCCCATCATAACATTTATCTCTGCGACTTAGTTTGCCTACTTGAAATTCTAAATCTGTCTTGTCTTGAAATAAGTTCATGTTTTATGCTTCGAAATTAACAAAGAAATAAATCACCTAGCAATAGTGTCGTTCTGTTTTATTGTGTACAACCGTCTGACCGTAAGCCACTTATAGCATAAACTAATAACATACTGTAAATAAGGCTGGTTATCATTGTTACTGTATAATTATTGTAATGCCATAGCAAGAATACAGCGAAATATTTACTCTGTACTTAGAGTTTAATGGCTTTTTGTGTTATGTCATTTACAGTGTAATGACATATTTGAAACTTATTGTTTTTTGTTATATCTTTTGCAGCGTTATGACTAGGTATATATTTGAAATGTATTCTTCTTTAAATGGCAATGAAAAATACACGTTGTTAAAATCAACTTGATTATACGACCCTCAGTTAATGGATTTCGGATTATCAAAACTACCAACCACGGTCTAATATAAACCGTTCAAGTGCGAGTAGGACTCCCGCACCGAGGGTTCCTTACGAACCTATAGCCCGCCACGCCTTTTATCCCCGAAGGGGTAGGCAGAGGTGTATTTCTACACCCACTTTTCGCCAGATATACTTTAGTCCCACGTAATAAGGAGCGAGCCTATTGCCGTACCGGGCACATTTCCAGACTCCGTGCTGCTACTGAGAATCTCGTGACAGAAAAACCCAATAACACTGCCCGACACAGGAATCGAAGCCGGGACCTCCCGATCCCACGTGCACATTTATGCCGCGAGACCAACGAGGCAGTCGTATAGGGTTTGCTGTCGAGTTTTCCGTCTCTACGCAAAGATGGTATTTGCATCGTGTTATCCCTTAGTCGCCTCTTACGACACCCACGGGAAGATAGGGGGTGGTGACACTTGTATTCTATGCCGTCAACCACACGGCCTATAATTATTTAAAAAAAATTGTGCTGTAACAAAAAATTTCAGCGTTTCGAAATTTTTCTTATGTGCAATAAAACGTTGCTTTACACCAAATTTCGAGATTCTCGATCGATTTGAAGTACCCTTTTGTTTAGACTTGAGCATTTGATATGAATTTAAATTTTATACCTCTACATGTTCATGAGAAAAGGTAAAATTATTAAAAATATTTTAATTATATGATGTAACTAAAAATTTACGGTTTTCGCAATTTTTCCTTTATCTGTGCTAAAAATCACTGCTTTGTACCAAATTTCAAGATTCTGAGTTTACCGGAAGCAGCCTGTAGGTTTTGAGTCCCTTGCGAGCAGTTGCGAGAAAATAATATGCGGCTTAAATTGCTGTTTCTTTTTATTTCGTTGATATAGAAGTTTTACTTTGTTACAGTTTAAAGGTATTATAGACCTAAGTATTTGATATATATTACAAGTTAATACCGCTACGCGTTCAAGAGAAAATGTTAATAACTTTAAAATAATAAAAAAAATATATAATTATGATGTAACTAAAAATTTACGGTTTTCGCAATTTTTCCATTATCTGTACTATAAGACTTTCGTACCAAATTTCAAGATTCTGAGTTCACGGGTGTACCATGTAGGTTTTGATTCCCTTGCGAGTTTCGAAAATTAACGGAAGTTTGCAGCATAAATGGCTGTATCTTTTCATTGCGTTGGCTTAGAAGTTTGATTTTTTCACAGCTTCAAGGGACAGTAGACTTGACTATTTGATATTGATGATTCAATTTGCTACCTCCACGCGTTTCTTAGAAAAAGGGTCTTGATAGGCGGACGGACGGACAATCAAGTGATCCTAAAATGGTTACGTATTTTCATTTTGAGGTAAAAACGGGAACCTATTACTAAGCCTCCGCTGTCTGTCTGTCCGTTTGTCTGTCACCAGGCTGTATCTCATAGGCTGAGATAGCTAGAAAGCTCAAATTTTCACATACTAAAAATAAAAAAATAAATATTAAGTGGAGTTCCCATACAATAAGCGTTTTTTCCTTGTATTTTTTTGCTCAATATTACTAACGGTGACAGGTAGACGCTTAAAACTTTCACAGAATATTAAGTTGTATATTAACTTTCAAAATAAGTAATTTAATAAAACTAAAGTAAATATTAAATCCAGACAACAAAAGTAATTTTTAAGCAATTTTTTACTCGATCTTAATAAACAGGTAGAAACTGGAATACTGCCTCGTTGGTCTCGCGGCATAAATGTGCGCGTGGGATTGGGAGGTCTTGGGTTCGATTCCGGGGCCGGTCAAATTGTTATTGGGTTTTTCCGTTAGGAAATTCTCAGTAGCAGCACGGAGTCTGGTAATGTGCCCGGTACGGCAATAGGGTCGCCCCCTATTACGTGGGACCTAAAAATTCATGGCGAAATGTGGGTGTCATATTACACCACTGCCTACCCCTTCGGGGATACAGGCGTGAGTCTATAAATAAATAAAAAACTGGAATATTTTCAAAAAGTAAGTATATAAAATATATTAACTATACAAATATATACTTCTTTTAAAGATGATGGTACGGATACCATATGTGCGAGTCCGACTCACACTTGGCCGGTTTTTTATTATTATGTCCACTGTACGTTATTAGTAGCTAGGACAAAAATTTCGCGACGTGGATGTTTAAGGGACCACAAAGTGTTCCAAGATCATTATGTTTTAAAGAAAGGTCGCTTTTAGATGATTTTCCAACGTATTATTAGATAAAAAATGCCATAGAAAATAATTACGCTTTTGGCTCAAGATCGATATGTGATTGATAAACAAATACATGAAATTATTATTAACCAGTCAAAACTAACCTTTCATCTTCAATCACAGTTTTAATAGTATTCATAAATTCTTCCTCTTGAAGCGTAGCCATGTCAAGTTTAACTCCGATTTTGTGATGCTCATAGGTTTCCACATTAAACCACTGGTCTCCTAACATTGGTATACCTATCAAAGGCACACCTGCTACAATAGCTTCTTCTGTTGATTGTAAACCTCCTTGGGTTATAAACAGCTTTACCTTCGGATGTCCTGTAAAAGTAGTTTATTGCTAGGTTAGATATATGACTTTACTAGCTATGGTGTTATTTTTTTTTTTGTTTCTGTTTTTAACTTTAACCTATATTTATATAATTTATACTTTAATACCTACAATAAATTTAAGTTACAAGAGGATTCTCGCAGCTACACAGAGGATCATACAAGCTAAATTTCATATTTTTTAACCCAATCTTGCTGGCGTTATCTGTCAGTCAGTCAGATAAAGCAATAATTTTATCTGAGAAGCGGTTAAATTAAAAATAAATGTGCAATTGCTGCTGCCGGCATCGTCTAGTTATCAATAAAACATGTAAGAAATATCGATTTATACTCACGCAGCAAAGCTGATTGCGGCAACCATTTTGAAATACGGATATTCTTAGCTTGTCCAGGCAGCTTGTCTGTATCCCATTTCCATAAAACGTCGTAATGTAACTTAGAGAACACTTTCACAAGCATTTGTACTTTATCCGGTAGCAAAAGCGATGGCTTCACGTTTGTGCCCAAACTCATGTATATCACTCCATTTTTGGAAGAGTCAAAATAATTTTTAAGGTCCTGAAAATAAATGTCAATTTTATCAGATAACACTGTACTCTTAATGACCAGCTTCAAATTGAAATTATAATTATAACAGACCTTTGGTAGTTTGCACGCCGGTTTCTCATATATCCCCCACATGTATATCACATTCGTTGGTACTGGTCTATTATTTATCCATATAGGATGGATATTCATAAACATCATATCTACATTATCCTTTAATTTGCCAATAGTTGGAGCATTGTTCCCGAACATCCGCTTTATCATTGCATTCTCTTCTTCTTTTACTAAATTAATTATATTTGTAAATTTGTAGTAATTCCACAATGACTCGATTTTCTCCCATTTTGTGAGGTTATAAATTCTTTGGCTCAAAGTATTTGGGTACAAAAGTGGATGCCAAGCTGCACCAATAGTATCAACGTTATCATTGAGAAATCCTAATGAGCTGAGTTGTATTACTGGCGCTTTGAAGACATGAGAAAACACCAATGCTGACCTTGCACACGCTTCCAAAAATAACAGATCGAATTTTTCTTCTTTGATCAACTTAGCAACTTCACGGGTCTTCAACTGTATTTCAACTATTTGATTTATAATTTGAAAAACTGGTTTAATAAAAGAAAAAAGATCACCGTCTCCTTTGGAAGTTATTTTATAAAGATCTTCCCATTTCTTGTAAGATATATCGTGGACGTCAATTTCTGTCAGATTTGGTGGTAATTTTCCCTTCTGGAATGCTGGATCTGTTGTGATAACGACAACTTGGTGTCCTCTTCTGGCCAGTTCTTGAGTGAAAGGACGGAAAACAACTTGATGACTTACAGATGGAGTTGGAAATACTGCCAATATTTTTGCGGCGTCATTTTCTGTTATTATACTTATATATGCTACTACGGCTAATAATAGTATGAACATTATGGCTAGCGCGTACCGATGCAAATGAGAATTAACATCCGCTGCTTCATCATGTTAACTACTACAAAGGTCGTATTATTTAGCACAATTATTTTGATTTCAGTGCATTCTGCATATTATGCGTGCATAATATAAAATACATTTATGAGTTTGGCTATGACAATGTCCCAAGAGTTGATTATATATATGATGGGCAACGTGACTAACAGGGCCGTATGAATAAGGGCCGAGTATTATGAATTGTTCCCAAGAGCATCGGGCTATTTGATAAATTTTAGTATTTTAATTACTTAGACCGGTCCATATTATAAAGCCCGTGGTCCATTTCAAAAATCAACTGAGACTGTATGTTAGGTTAGGGTCACAACCCTTAATCCAAAAATAGAAGCCCTGCGAAGCAGGGCGCCGTCAACTTAGTGTTTTTTGTAAATCTTAGGATTAACTGGTAAAAAATTCTAAGTTGGCGGAGCCCTACTACGCAAGGCTCCTATTTTTGGACTATGGGCCACAAGAGAACCTAACATAACCTACTTATTGAGTTACAGTCTCACCTAATCTTCATTTCATTTGTTTTATTATTTTGTCCAAAACGTATTTGCCCTTATTCATACTGACCGGGAAAATTGATTTGGCATGCAAGTTTAATCAAATTGCACATGTATTATGGGCATTATATATACAGGCCGGTCACTATTCATAGGCACCAGACTTTTCAAGTTGCCCGTAACATATATATATGATTATTATAACGACTTAGCTAAAAAATATGAAAACTAGAACAAATGTTTGACTTTGTGTGATTGAGAATTTTTATAAGTACTTTAGTAATTGAGTGAAAATGCAACGAGCAACATAAGAAAGTAATACAAAACGCAGGCTACAGTCACTACACATACAAACATTGTAGTAATTGTAGTAGTAAGTACACATATATGTAATATAAATTTATGAGTAATTAAAATAGATATTTATATAATCACAAAAAGACTGAGAATAAAATATAATTCAATGTAACTACATAAATATTTCAATAAATACATACCTAATAGACAGCTATATTACACATATCATATTATATCTATTAGGTATATATGTATATGATAAGTACCTACATATATACACAATATAAATTTATGAGTATTAACATAATATATTGATAGTGAATAAATATAATTATAATAAATAAAATGAATATTATAAAAATAACGAATAAAACAGTGCAATATTAATTTTAAATGGAATATATTTTGTTTGTTGTAAATAAAAAATAGCATCCTCCTCTCTTCTACATTATTATATGTTGCCGTGCCCTACAGGGTCCATAATGTATCCTATATTAACATTTTGTAACACCTTATGTAACTTATGGAGTGCAATAAAATATTGAGTATTGAGTATTGAGTATAAGAAGTAGATCTAATTCGAAATACTGCTTCCAGGGCATATTGGCCGCTGGCGCTCGCAAATGTTTTGCTCCACGATGTCGCAAAACATATTCTGTCCATCTTACTGCTCGTTCTAAGGACTTTATTCCTTCATCACGCATGATTTCGCGAAGTCGAGCGATGTTTTCGCGATAACTGAAAATTATGGGCATAACATATATAATAATAATTAAACTATACGATATAAATATCGACTGCCTCAGTGGTCCTGCGATAGTGTTAGCAACTGCGGTTCATGAGTTCTCGAGGTCGATTCCCGGGTTGAACAAAAAGTGATATTGGGTTTTTCTGTTAGGAATTATCCAACAGAAGTTCGGAGTCACAGAGTTGACGGTGTCACACCGCGGAAACCAAGTTAAGTCGTTGGTCCTGCGCCTAATCTCTCTCCAATCGTGTCGCATGTGGCGTCCCATCAGACTATGAGAGTGAAGGAATAGAGAGTGCACTTGTGTATGCGCACACACTTGTGCACTATAATATGTCCCGCGCAGTTGGCAAGTCTCATATATCTATAGACAAACCACCGTGGCCGGAATCGGTCGGGAGGACATTATTATAAATATTATGGGCAAATAATATTTTCAATACTAACTCAAAGCATAAAAATGACTTTTCATTTTAGATAGGGACAAAGTTCTTCTTTCTTCTCAAATATTTTGGAAGAATACTTTGACATTAAATAACTGTGTCAATAGATGAAAATTCGGCATAACATACTTATTTTATTATCAAATTTTATGACTAATATAGGTCCGTTTTACACTCGTAAAATCTAGTTATACATAAACCAGTTGATAAAAGTATTTAAGTCGCATTATATTGTCCCGGTATTAACTAGGCCGAAAGTAACTATTCTGCTAGCTTTAACTACTCCAATGTGAACTAGTTGAAACTCGAGCGTTTGCCTTGCACTTAGCCCGTGTAAATAGATACATACGCCTGTGCCGACACTGTTGAGAACTTTGTGAAATTTTCTTTAAGGTATAGTCAACAGCAAATAATATAGAAAGGTCGAATAAAAGGAAAATAATATGACCTTCGATTTTTAAGTAATTAGCTGATTGTCTAATAACATAAGTACTTATTTCGACTTTTATGTTATAAATCCAAAAGTAAATTATATATTTATATTCTCTTTTAGTTCTCTTCAAACTTACTTCTCCCTCAAAGCATAGTTCACATCAGGCAGAAGTAAAACATGAAAAATGAGTGTTTAATCGGAGGTCGTTTGTTTAATTCTCAATCAGGAAAAATATATTTGTCTCTAAGTCTGATTTTTTGTTATTTGTCAAGGTGTAATTAATCCATAATGAGTATGTATTTAAGAATATTTAAGTATGTTTATCAAATGTCAGGTTGGCACAGCTCTGCCTATTTGGTATATGTACCTAGAACGGATTATAAGTCGTCCCAGGATATTATTATACTTAAACCGTTAAAAAAATAAGTTCTCACATTTTATCGCCAATAACAGTATTGATAGCATTAATAAACTCTTCTTCTTCCAGCGATACTATATCAAGCATTTGACCGATATTGTGATGAACATAGTTTTCGACATTATACCATTGATCACCTAGCATAGGAATACCGATCATTGGCAACCCTGCTTTGATAGCTTCATCTGTTGACTGTACCTCCTTGAGTTACAAAAAGCTTGATTTTTGGATGATCTGTTGAAAAAAAGATGTTTCTTTCATACCTTTTGTAGGTGTATTTTTCTTCGTAGATAAATCACAATAAGAACAAAAATCTTTTGCTGTGTTATTCTTCAAATGAAAAATCTTACAGATATGAAATATTATATATTTTCTTATTAGGTACCTATGCGCCGAGTATAATTTTAAGTCAGTGTTTTCCCGAAAAGTGTGTACTCACACCGTGATATAGAAGCTTTCAATAGTATTTATTTTACAAAATGTAATAAAATAATATTATTTTGAAGTATAGCATTTTAGTCAAAATCAACATTCAGTCATTTCATTGTGTTTTAAATGAATTTACAAGGGCAGCTTACTGTGTATTTTCTTTTGAATGTGTAAATATGTATAGGTAATAAGATTCAGATGAAAGTACCTAAACTATTTATTAGGTTGTAACCTGTAATGATATTTGTAAGCGAAAACAAATAAATAAAAAAAAGGCCACAGCACTACAGAGTGACAAGGTGTAAGGTCTATGCACTTTATCTATGACCTTAAAACTATTTTATCCGTCGTACCTCACACGTTGCAGTGCCTGGAGAATAACAATATGTTGGGCTTCGACTTCACTAGATAAAATTAATATTATTATCGTAAATAATGCTTTTAAAAATTAATTATTAAATAACTATACTAACGCAGTAGATCAGATTGCGGTAGCCATTTTGAAATACGGATATTTTGAGTGCGTCCAGGCAGTTCATCTTTATCCCACTTCAATAAAACGTCGTAAGGCAACTTAGAGAATACTTTGATAATTATTTGTATTTTATCGGGCGGTAAACGTGACGGCCTCACATTTGTGCCTAAGCTCATGTATATAACTCCTTTATTGGATGAGTCCAAGTAGTGCTTAAGATCCTGAAAATAAATTAAATTATACAGCCATATTATTTTAATCACCAGAAGACTTGACTTCAGGAAAAATTGTTCAAATATTTCATTACAAACCTTCGGCAATTTATTTCTTGGTTTTTCGTATATTCTCCTTAGGTACACTACACTTTTCGGCACTGGCCTATTGTTTATCCAAGTGGGATGATCGTTCACAAACAGCATGTCTACATCATTTTTCGATTTATCTATAGTACATATATTATCACCAAACATCCGATCAGCTATTTCGTTCTCTGATTTTTCAAGTGAATTCATAGTATTTTCAAATCTGAAGTAATTCCAAAAAGCCACAATCTCCTCCCATTTCGTCAAATTATAAATTCTTGGGCTCAAAATATTTGGGTATAAAATTGGATGATACGATGCCCCGATAGTATGCACATTATCGTTTATAATTCCGTATGAACCGATTTGTATCACTGGTACCTTGAATACATGAGACAGCAACAGTGTTGGTCTTGCGCATGATTCCAAAAGTAGCAAATCAAACTTCTGCTTCTTAAAAACTGTTTATACTTCAGGTATATTTAGTTGCATTGCAAAAACTTTATTTACCACATCGAATATCGGTCCTATAAAGGACAGAAAATCACCATCCCCATTCGATGTTATTTCATAAATCTCAGACATTTTTTCATAAGCCATATCGTGAGAATCAATTTCAGTTAAATTTGGAATTGATCTTCCTTTTTGAAAGGCAGCATCTGTTGTGATGACAAAGACTTCGTGACCTCTTTTCGCTAATTCTTGAGTCAAAGGCCAGAAAACTACCTGATGGCTAACAGATGGTGTTGGAAATACTGCCAATATTTTAGCTCCTTCATTCTGTGATATTAACATTGCACAAATTGCAGCCACTACTAGTTTACACATTTTTGTTCACTGTACTGAGAAAAACAGTTAAACTATCTTCAACTCATTTACACAAAGCATTTGTTTTTATTTGTAATGTAAATTTATTTTACTCTTGTTTGCTAGTCTCAATTTGTGTGCAATTGTATTTTTAATGGTGTATTTATGCTCAATTAAAATGGTATTTTTCTGTAGGTATTGCAATTTATTTTACTAGACCACTTCTGACCTCCATGCATATGAAGTAAAAGAGTTGGTAAACATCGATATGAATAATCGAATCAATTGAGACAATATTTATTTTAGTTCTCGTAAGGACACACTTTTATTAGGTCAAGCTGACATTAAGTTAACATTTTTTTCTTCAGCCTTGTATATGTATAAACTCTCCCTCTGCTGCGCACGGGCGTCTTCTTCCTGTGAGATGTTTAAGAACATAGTTCGGCATGCTAGCAATCATGTTAATTGGCAGACTTCTCATGAATTTCAAGAACATTATGGAGATCTTTCAGACATGAACGTTGCCTCACGGTGATATTAAGAAAATTGCAATGTTGCTAGCTAAACACAATGCAATTTCCTACAAATAGAAACGTAAAAAACAAGATAATAGCTTGATGTCTAAAAACAGAGACACACGATAATTATCTTTGTGTTGTATTATTATTCCGTCAACAAGAACTGATGTACTTTTAATAATTGTCATTATATTATACTTGATTAATCTTCAATGTCGTGGTATTAAAGCCTTCGTCTTAAAAGTACCTACTTAAGTTTTTAATAAACAAAATAAATTATTTGACCTAGAGATACCATAGGTGTTCTTAAATAAATCATCCTCTTAACATTATCTTAGTTACAACCCGGGGTCCGCTTTCTAGTCTAACCGGATACGACTGAAAATTAGCTTTTCCGCAAAGCGACTGCCTGTCTTACCTTCACAACCCAAAGAGATTTAGATTAGTTTAGATTTAGGTTTAGATTAGTGTCAGTTTATTCATAGGTACTGACTCCCTATATTAACTGTCAAAGATCTTCATGACAGCCAGGACCGATGGCTTATCGTGCTCTCCGAAGCACAGAGCAAGCGATGATATAATTCTCAATTTAACAACGCACATAACTCCGAAAAAACATGGGTGCGCACCCAATACTCTCTGCATGGCAGTATATTGGTATCTCCACTAGGCTATCGCTGCCTCTTGGTTCTTAAATACATAATAATGAAAACAATTCTGAACCAAGCTTTATTAGTTGTATAACATTAATCTTTTGATCAGTCTCAATTTTTTTTCGAATAAAAAGTATTACTTTTGAACCGCACGTGATTAATCACATTATTTGTTATCTTCTTAAATAAGCATTTCATTTGATAGCTAGTTATAACATGAAAGCACATGAAAAAATACTTTTTCTGCCGTCCATATTGTATTCAGAATGATGTCAAAGTGTAATTATTATTATTCTTCTTCATGCATTGTTGCCTACACCAAACATGTATGCAAAACTTCGACGTAATCGGAAGCAGTAAATATGTTTTAAATGGGCAGGACTTGATTACAGATGCAGACACCAGAACAGATGAAACTAACTTCTTCACTCTTTTCATATTATTGACCTCTCGAGTGATGCTTAGTTAGCTTCAGTGCCTTTCAAATGTTATGGTAATCCGCCTCGCGTAAAGTGGATCATAGCTATAAAAATGATAAAATATATAGGTAAATGTTGATTTCACGTCGTTGATTGAAATGAAAAGATTTTTATCGTAATGTTACATGTTGTATTTAAATGATCTTAATTAAATATATAATTTATATAAATATCAAAATCGTTTTAGTTAGTTGAAAAGTTAGTTTAAAATGAAAACAGATGGCTCCAATTTGGCGTCATACCAGCATTGTGAGTCAATGAAGGATTATGACTAGTATACCACGCTGGTCAGACGGGTTACTTTAGAGTTTGATGTAGAGTTTTCCATCGATTGTGCGACAAAATGAAAATTAAAGAGATACTGAAGGCGATAAGTGTACATGGAAAAACGATAAAAGCCCTACGAACGAAGAAGAATAGCAGACTACAGTAAAGAAGCCAGAATCGTGTAGTCCAACTGCAAAAATTGAGGTCAGTTTATTCAGCCTCGTTGGTCTCGCGGCATAAATGTGCGCGTGGGATTGGGAGTTCTCGGGTTCGATCCCCGGTCGGGCAAAGTGTTATTGGGTTTTTACGTTAGGAAATGCTCAGTAGCAGCACGGAATCTGGAGCAATATACCTCTGCCTACCTCTTCGGGGATATAAGCGTGAGACTATGTATGTATGTGTGTATTTAGTTTATAATACAAAATGTAGGCAGAGATTATTTTCCTGTCTGTTAGTATGAACGCGATAAACTAAAAACTACAGATTTCAGTAACAGATAGTGTGATTCTTGAGAAAGTTTGACGTGTAAGATTAATGAGAGCAGAGCCGCGAACGAAGTCTAGTGAAGGTATAAATGAAGTTTATATCGACGTAAAGTAACAGTACCTAAACTGTTGCGTTTCGTTCGGTGAGTGAGAGTGCTGGAGGCGCTATCCCCTATTCCTTCTCCCTCATCCCACTCCTCGTCCTATCCCCTTTCCCAATCCCAAGAGGCGGCTACGCACTTTAGTCTCCTGTGGTGTTGCTTATGTCCATGGGCGGTGGTAATTGCTTACCATCAGACGAACCGTCTGCTCGTTTGCCGCCTATTACTAAAAAATCAACTTATCAACGTTTAAGTGAAAATTAATAAACTTGTTCAAGGGTTATAACTGTTTAAGCTGTGGTGTCGGTCTCTGACTTTGCACCGAGTGTTGTAATTATAAATAGCAACAGTTTGTCTGATCCAGAACTTTTGTTTCGTGTCTGGATGTTCTGTGCCCGCTGCTTGAATGTTTGTGAAGTTTTATTCTTACGGTGGGAGATAACTTTGATATGAATAATTGAACATTACAATAATAATGTGTTCTTGTATTTATTTTCTTTGGTCATATTGTTATGTACAAAAAAGAATTATACATATTTACAACATTTATTTCATACTTCAATTAGTTACAAAGCATATTTTTTTTAAGATTTCATCTTATTTATCTACAGATTAATATGTTTGGAACGTTTTTTTGTAAACGTTGAATATCTCTCATTTATTAGTACCTAACTTTATTGTGTGATGAAATGTAATAGTTCACAGAAAGCGTCGCAAAATTAAAATTCAGCTCAACTGGGTCTGTTTTAATTTTGTTCTTTACAAAAGAGTTATATTTTATTAGAATTTCATTTAATTTAAATTTAAAGAACTATGAGTTTTATAACAGACTTATCTGACCTTCCACTAGATCAAATAGAAAACGAATTAACAGTTGATATTTTCAAATAAATTATTAACATTCAAACTACTATATCAACTAACGATAATAGTACACTGCCTCCGTGGTCCAGTGGATAACGTCTGCGACTTTTGATCGGAGGCCCCGTGTTCGATTCCCGGGTCGGGCAAAAGTGTTACTGGGTTTTTCCGAATTCTCAGTAGCAGCATGGAGTCTTGTGATGTGACCGGTAACGGCAATAGGCTCTCCCCATATTACGTGGGACCTAAAAATTCATGTGCGAAATGTGGGTATAATATTTCACCTCTGCCTACTTAGGGATACAACGGAAGGGCCCTTGTATCCCTAAGCGCGAGTCTGTAAATAATAGTTAAATATATTTTTTTTATGGACTCACGCCTGTATCCTCGAAGGGGTAGGCGGAGGTGTAATATAACACCCACATTTCGCCATGAATTAATAGGTCCGACGTAATAGGGGGCGAGCCTATTGCCGAACCGAGCACATTACCAGACTTCGTGCTGCTACTTCCTAACGGAAAAACCCTAATTTAATTAATTAATTAATTAAATTAATTAATTACACTTTGCCCGACCCGGGAATCGAACCCGAGACCTCCCAATCCCACGCGCACATTTATGCCGCGAGACCAACGAGGCAGTGTAAATAATTAAAAAAATACATTAGAACAATCCACATTATTATGGTTGTTTGAAATATAAATATTGTTTGTGACAAGTTAAATCGATTATATCAGTTTAGTTGCGTGTTGCTTCGTCTACTGAAAATTTCTGACTATGGTCACACTATGAACTGTCAAATTATTCACTTTCATTCTGTGTCGTGTCCGGTATAAAAAATTGTCTTGCGCTCACGCCGTCTTGTAATTTTGCGTTTTGGAATTAATTATTTTGATTAACAACCTCGCAACCGTCGCTATATGAATTTGTCCGACAAGGTTGTGAGCGATTGACAAAAAGTAAAATTAACACGGTTTTGTTCTCCTGAAATATCGCCATTTGAAAGCTCATGGGTGCTTCGCGAATGGTAGTGGTATTGAAGTAAACCTGAACTGTAAATTCTTGTACCTGCCGCCCCTTGAACATTACTGACAAGAATTGTGATAAAATTGTGAACTGTTGAACCCTTGTAAAATTTGTGTGTCGTCATCTACTTGAATCGTGGTCTGAAGAAGGACGCCGAACTGGACCCTGTGGTAGCTATAAGATACTTCATTCATTTATTTTGGCCATTATATTTGTATGATTTGTCTAATTAGCTCAAGCCTAACATCAGTGAAGATTCAGTTAAGTAATAGTTGAAATATAATCACTGTGCAATCACAGTACATATATGTCAGAGATTTGTTGTGGCTGACAAGGACTGATGAATATAATCACGCTTCCATTGCCCTCTGCAAACAATTCCCAGTCCTCCTAACCAGATTCTGAACATAATTTTTGGTAAGCAGAGCTCGGTTGATTGTACTTAGGCACTGTTGATTGTACCTAAACTCAGATTAATATAAACTTGTATCTAAGCTATATATCATAATTGTTAACAGTGTTGTAGTGTTGTTTGGACGTGACGAAATTTTCGTAAGATGGATAATATTTGCTGGGAGCCGGGAGATGTGCGAGGCGGATGATGGCTTTTGCTGGGCGCTGGGAAATGTTCGAGTCGGATGATGGCTTTTGCTGGGCGCTGGGAGATGTACGAGTCGGATGATGGATTTTGCTGGGCGCAAGGAGTTGTTCGAGTCTGATGATGGATTTTCAGAGGCGCCGCGAGATGTTGACTCAGGAAGACCGTAAAGATAGCGGTTCATATGATATTCGAAAATGAAGCTGAGAAGAAAAGGTATTAACAATATATTACTATACTTAATTAGTTCGAAAGTTCCATTTCTTTGCCTATTGTTTTTTTGAAATCTATCCAGAACGTGTTTTTTTTTAGATTGAGTTAATTAACAATAATAATTTAAATTTGTGTTTGAAACAGAAACAAAATTATGCATCGTATTATACATCGTATTTCGTCTTTTCGTAATATTTTTTTTATTTGATAATTTGTTTGCTCGTTAAAATATTTTGTATAATAATATCTATTATTTAAAGGACGTACATTATGTAACCGATTATATTTTTTTGTGTTTTTAAAGATTAGTTTCATAAAAGATTCGCTAATGACAATATTACTGAAGTATTATTCAATTTTAAATATATTATTTTTACTGTTTCTTTACTAAAATTTAATAAATACCTAATAAATAAATTCTTTAAATGTCCGATTAGAGTACCTACTACATAGGTTTTTCCTAATGTATCGAGTTATTTTTGTTTCATAAAGAATCAAGTGTATTTTAAAAGCTGTTTATGTAACAGATATTGAAATTTATGAGTACGATAAAAATAAATAAATTAAATTGGTAAAAGCAAATTTCAAATAATGAGAGATTATTAATATGTACTTATAATGTATTCTATTTTTAGAATCAAGTTTAGAATCCAATAGATATGATGCAGGTGTGCAAGTATCCGATGCATTCTTAGGTTTCGAAATTCAACACCGTTCATTACTGAGAACGACACTTTGTTTATAATTAGATTATCTTGTAATGACTTGTAACAGTTTGAAGTACCTAAATGATTAATGTTTTATTTAAAAGTTTTTATATTGTATTAGGCATTTGATTTTTATGGTTTCGAGAGATATATTTTAATATGAGTGTGGCATTTTAATGTATGAGATTGAGGAATGGAAAGGGTTAGTTGATGGAAACTGGATTTGGATAGAAGTAAATACATGGTTTTGTTTGTTTGTTTGTATAAAGGTATCGATTTATTATTAAGTAGGGAATGATTTTGTTTACAAGGTTCAAGTACGCAAAGGACTGATCACCCAAACGCGACAGAATTCGTTTAAACTTAATTATTCAATTCGATCGATGGTATTATGTAATGTTATTGAATGAATTATGATGTACCTATGTATAAATGATAAAATAAGGTACACAATTAATAATGGTACTATTAAGAACAGTCCTTCATTTTGATCATGGCAGTAAGCGAGTTCTTCTCCGTGAAAATTGTTGGAGACGTAAAAATGTCTTAAATATTGTTTCTTAATATATGATATATAATTATGATGAGATGAATATGATGATTTACATGTAATAAAGAAGTGTACCTAAGTGAGATGTAATAAAGTGACCGGGCCCGGGTCTAAAATAAGTAATATGTGTGTACCAATAATATGAAGAAAGTATTGTGATGAAATGATTAAGTATTTGAAAGATAGATAATGAGATAAGGCGAATGGGTAGAAATTGAAATGGAATTAAAGAAGAATTGTTATATTTGAAAAGATAGGTAATGCCAGTAAAAAATATAATTATATAAATGTAATTTTGAAATAAAATCTAAGGAAATGTAATGAGACCAATGAAAATGTATCAACTATGAATGATTAAGAATGCATACGTAAACAATTTTGTGTTATAAATCCATATTGTACTAGGAAACTAAAAAAAAAATACTGAGACATAATTTTATATAACAAATCATTATAGCATACCTATTGTCATTAAGCAACCTTTAGAATTTAAGAAAAACGTTATACTTCAATTGATTTTCGTAGATATATCGTTCCGGTGTTTTGTAAAGAACGTCTACTCAATTTTTTTACATATTTTATTTTTGTATAATTTTATAATATATTTTTTTAAATGGAGTAAAATACTAACCTAGTTTTTCTATTTTGTAAAATTATATTTTTCTTATAATTAAATAATGAAAAAAGTACTTAGCTAATAATTTTTACTTGTTCATAAATAAGGTTTGCTATATTTTAAATAATTTTTACAATTATATACAGCTCCAAAATTATTGCTGAATGTAATATGATTTTTAGATTTTGTGAAATTATATTTATAAGTACTTGAAAAATAAAAAGAAGTAGCAAAGATTTTTTTGTTTTCTGTTATTAAAATTGTATTTCTTTCTGTTTAAAAAAATGTTATTGTCATTTTTTTTTAATAAAAGGGGGAGGTGAAGTGTAGTGCACCTCTACCCCATGAGTAGTATATAGTTATAATTCATTATATTGCGAGGATTCACTCAATATACAACATTCAAACGAGACAGTTGTTTCCCTTACACTCCCGTCGCCCATCGTTACATGGGTCATATATATATATATTATATGTAGTGTAGACATGGCCCCATATAATATATAAGCGATGTATTCTTATAATAAAGATCAGTATTTACTCAGCAATCACGCCTTTCAATACTCTCCTTTACATAGCGACCGTGCCCGTTCGGGCTTTGTTTTAAAATTCCATTTCCAAATGTGGACTAAAGACGCGCAAGCGAACTTTGTACCGTACGAAATGTTTTGTGATTAGTGAATACAGAGTCTAAAATAAAACTAGCACAATGAAGAAAAAGAAGAGAAAGAAATGTGCGGTAGTGCTGGTGTTTTAGTTTCCGTACTACGAACTGTGTGCTTTGATAATGATCAAGCCCAGAACCTGCGTTGTGGCCCTAGATTGATATCTGTGCAATCTGCAAAATATAGCAGCTAGATCAAATCAACCTGGTAGAGTTGTAGTGATGATACTGAGGATGGATGATGAGAACTGCAGGCGGTCTCATACCGCCACGCTACCCCCGGCCCAGTGATGACCAAGATGAAGAAGACCGTATTACGAAAGACTATTACGCCTCGCCGTGCTAGGGATGTGATGGTGACGTGACGTTTTTTTCGGATAAGTATGTGTTTTTTTACAGCAAAATCAGATTTTTTTAGATAAACAATATTATGCGTATTATTAAGTACAGTATTGAGTTATTTCAGGTGTTCAGTATAGATAGAGCACCAATTTTAATATGCCCTAAAATATAATCTTTTTTTTTTGCGCAGCCGAGATTCGCCTCGCTCACGTGATCGCCACTCACCCCGTTTGAAGAAACGTAGCGTGCGCACGCCTCCTCTCTCTCACGCACCTGAATGTGCGACTGTTCAGCGTCACCAGCACCATGACTGCTGCGCCAGGTATTCCCCTTCTTTGGCGTAGCGTCCCCGCCTGGAGTCGCGCCCACCTCGTTTTGGGCGGGTGCGTCATTATGATCCCCCACAGATGGCGCGCATCAAGTCATCGCGCCTTTGAGGACTTCAAGCCGCACCCTCATTTTGATTTGCCTGGTCCTGGCCAACGGTCGCCGCCCGGCAACAATAGGTCATTGACTCCTGCCCTACAACGCCAACCACCCCCATTGAGTCCGTTATCCTACCAACGGTTGCTGTTAGGGTCTGGGGACCCACGGGGGCCTCTGTTGTTTTCTGCGCTATATTGGACACAGGTCCACAGGGTTGCATTGTTTTCACTTATTTGGTAGGGCAGGTTAAATTAAATATAGGCTCTTTTCCAAATTGTATACGGGGAATAGGTGACGTAGCATCTAATGTTGAAGGGCAAGTTAAAGTTTTGTTTGCACCTGTTGAATCTTCACACCCGAGGATTAAAATCTCGACTATTGTGCTGAAGAATATTTTGGGTATGCATCCACAGAAACAGCTGCCCGCTGCTGTGGTGAATTTGACATCGGGATTGGAACTGGCAGACCCCAAATTTGACACACCGGGACAAATCGATTTGTTGATTGGCTCTGATGTCCTCGGTGGAATTTGGATTGGTGGGAAACGGGTCTTGGTGCCAAATGGTTTGACTGCCATCCCGACCATATTTGGATTTGCTTTGATGGGACCTGTACCTAGGGAACCCCCTCCACCTGAACTTGATAATTTGTTGGCTGTAGGCTCCGCTCTCTCTCTGATGCGGTTCAGAGGTTTTGGGAGGTAGAGGAGCCCCCTCAAGCTGCCCGTTTGAATCCAGAACATGAAGAGTGCGAGCAGTTCTTCCAGAACAACACTAGTCGACTCCGTTCTGGTCGGATCATTTGTTTGAATCCAGAACATGAAGAGTGCGAGCAGTTCTTCCAGAACAACACTAGTCGACTCCGTTCTGGTCGGATCATTACGAAGCCACCTTTTCTGTCTGTTCGGCCTCCGCTTGGTGAGTTACGACCTTTAGCCGAAAAGAGATTGTTGGCTACGGAGCATTGCATGGGTCGTGATCCGGAGCTCAGACAAAAGTATATTGAGTTCATTAGAGAATATGAACAATTGGGACACATGTCGGTGTCAAATTTGGATTAGCGTTCGGTGGAGCATTACTTTCGCCCGCATCATGCGGTATTGAAGCCATCAACTAGCAAGCTGCACTCGGCGTTTGATAGTTCTGCGCAGATTTCAACAGGCGTATCTTTGAACCAGTGCTTGCATTCTGGTCCCAAGTTGGTCAAGGACCTTTGGAACGTCATCACTAGCTTACGACGACATCCGGTTGTCTTTGTGGCTGATATAAAAATGATGTTCAGGCAGACGATTATCGACCCTAATGACCGTCGCTTCCAACTGATCCAATGGAAAGAGAATCCTCGCGATCCTATGGTCGTCTACGAGCTCAATACCAATACGTACGGGTTAAGGTCGAGCCCCTACTTGGCAATACGTTCTCTTTGGGAGCTCACAGACCGCGAAGACTTACGTTTCCCACGAGCCTCCGCCATCTTGAAGGACGATATTTACGTTGATGACATTTGTTCTGGCGCCTCCACAGCGGACGAGGCAATCCTCCTGCGGGACGAATTGATAGGTATCTTGGCCTCCGCTGGTTATGAGTTGCGTAAATGGATTTCCAACTCACCAGCGCTTTTGAAAGGCTTGCCAGAGGATCATCAGCAGGATCCACATTTGTTTGAGATTTTTGACAACCTCGCCATGATGGCTGGTCTCGGCGTTCAGTACAGACCAGTCCAAGACATCTTTACGTATAACGTAGACTTGAATTTACCTTGTTCTTGGACTAAACGTCTCGTATTGTCTACTGTCGCCATAACCTTTGATCCAAACGGTTGGATTTGTCCTGTCATATTTAGGGCAAAATGCTTCTTGCAGAAGCTTTGGACAGCAGGATTCAACTGGAAACCAACAAGGCTGATATAGGTAATAGGCTTGCCCGACGTGGGATAAATTGGTTGTTTTCCCCACCAAATTGTCCACACTGGGGTGGTATATTTGAGGCCGCTTTAAAATCGGCCAAAACACACTTGCGCAGGACAATCGGTGAATCTGTCCTTACATTTGAGGAACTAGCAACTGTGTTTTGTAAGATTGAGGCCGTTTTGAACTCTCGGCCATTGTGCCCGATCTCCTCAGATCCGAATGATTTGGAGGCCCTTACGCCGGGCCATTTTTTGATTGGTCGCCCACTTGTCGCCTTGCCTGAGTACCCCTATATTGATACGAGACCTGGTCGTCTCTTGCGTTTTGAATTAGTACGCCAGATTACTCAGAGCTTTTGGAAACGCTGGAATTTAGAATATTTGCACATACTCCAGCAACGCGTTAAGTGGACTAACAAGACCGATCCACCCAAGATTGGTGACTTCGTTAACATAACCTTTCGTCACTCAGATGGCGCAGGGGGCACATTCTTCATTTGGTAACTGGGGCTGATGGAGTTCCCCGATTTGCTGAGGTTTTGGTAGACGGTTCGATTCTGAGGAGAGTGGTTGCAACGTTGACACGTCTACCAACTGATTAGTGGACCGGTAGGTCGGTCAGGGGCGGGTGGATGTTTGAAATAGAAATATTGTTTGTGACAAGTTATATCGATTATAATATATCAGTTTAGTTGCGTGTTACTTTGTCTATTGAAAATTTCTGACTATGGTCACACTATGAACTGTCAAATCATTCACTTTCATTCTTTGTCGTGTCCGGTATAAAAAATTGTCTTGCGCTCACGCCGTCTTGTAATTTTGCGTTTTGGAATTAATTATATTGATTAACAACCTCGCAACCGTCGCTATATGAATTTGTTCGACAAGGTTGTGAGCGATTGACAAAAAGTAAAATTAACACGGTTTTGTCCTCCTGAAATATCGCCATTTCAAAGCACATGGGTGCTTCGCGAATGGTAGTGGTATTGAAGTAAACCTGAACTGTAAATTCTTGTACCTGCCGCCCCTTGAACATTACTGGCAAGAATTGTGATAAAATTGTGAACTGTTGAACACTTGTAAAATTTGTGTGTCGTCATCTACTTGAATCGTGGTCTGAAGAAGGACGCCGAACTGGACCCTGTGGTAGCTATAAGATACTTCATTCATTTATTTTGGCCATTATATTTGTATGATTTGTCTAATTAGCTCAAGCCTAACATCAGTGAAGATTCAGTTAAGTAATAGTTGAAATATAATCACTGTGCAATCACAGTACATATATGTCAGAGATTTGTTGTGGCTGACAAGGACTGATGAATATAATCACGCTTCCATTGCCCTCTGCAAACAATTCCCAGTCCTCCTAGCCAGATTCTGAACAATGGTCATTTGAATTTGAACCATGCAAAGCCTGTACCGTAGTTATCAGATAACTGATAAGCATGCTTAAATAATCCTTTACATTAGACACCTAAAAACAAAACAAATGATCATACTGAGATTTGATCTCAGTGGGAACCGAAGTCATGACCTTACGTGTATAAGTCAGGTCCACTAACTTCTAAAACAACAAATGATCTCATAGCTAGTTAGGCAATACTTATGATTCTCTGTCATTAAATCCTAGTGTAATATTATCAACAATAACGAACAATTTTAGGTCATATTTTGTGACATTAATAGAAATAGGGATTAAAAAAATAATGAAAGAACTAATATTTAATTTTGTTTCTTCTTTTTCTGAGTTGTTGCTTTACATAATAACTGATAAATATTAAACATTATTATAACGCTCCCAACTATCATAGCGAGTGCAATGCCCAAAACGATAAGAACTAGATCAAGTTCGAGGTATTGTGTCCAAGAGATGTTTGCGGTTGGTGAACGTAGATGTTTTGCTCCTTTATGACGTAGCACGTACTCAGTCCACCACATCGCTCGGTCTAATGGTTTCATTGGCTCGTCTCGCATTAACTCCCGTAAGCGGACTATGTTGCGGCGAAAACTGAAAACAAAGAATAAATTGACAATAAACAAATTGTTTATGGTTATATTCTTGTGTGTTTAATGCAAAATGAAGCATTGGCAGCAAAGTGTCACTTGTGACTCCGTGCGGCATAAACGAGAAACCAATTAGTAGATAGTAATTATATCATGTATTTTTGTTTTGATTATTTGTTACTTTATATTTTAGCAGCAGAGTGGACACACATCGGAAAAGTATGTTGCCGTAAGTAAGACACTGAAAACTAATGTTAAGTCGAAATTCTTGCAAAAGTAAACTTAATTACACTTCGAATTTTGTCTTTGACGCTGAAGCTGTATGAATTATTTCTGCTCCGGGGTGATTTTAACTACAGTTAACTACTTAATTACAAAAATATGAACATATAATAACTCACCTGTCATCTTTATTCACGTTTTTTATAGCATCAGAAAGCTCTTCTTCTTGGAGTGCATTCATGTTTAGTCTCACACCAATCTTGTGGTATACATATTTTTCTACATTATACCACTGGTCTCCTAACATTGGTATCCCAATCAAAGGTACTCCTGCCGTAATAGCTTCGTCAGTTGATTGTAGACCGCCTTGCGTTATGAAGACCTTGATTTTTGGATGTCCTGTAAATAAAAAATAACCTAATTTTAAAAGAACACATAAAACACAGACAATCGGTTGAACGAAAAGACACATGCTGCCAAGCAATAATAATAACGAAAATATGAAGAGTATAAAAATACATTATTTTAATTCAGTACTTATTATGTCTAAAGCGAAAACACCAACCGACACAAAGGTGCAAAAGGTACCGGTTTTTCTAATCGTTGTCAATTGCAGCTGATATTTCTAGAATTTTTCATAATTATTTTTATGTTGTCACAGGTATATACATATAATGCAATATGTGTAACATGCAATTACTCTCCGTGTCATATCTCTTTAAAATCGGCAATTGAAACACACTTACATAATTTTATTACTATAGAAAACATATTTACTTACGGAGCAAGTTTGACTGCGGCAACCATTTTGAAATACGAATGTTTTTAGAACGTCCGGGTAGTTCGTCTTTATCCCATTTCCATAAAACATCGTACGGCAACTTCGAGAATACATTTATGAACATTTGTATTCTTTCTGGTGGTAAAAGTGACGGTCTTACATTTGTTCCTAAACTCATGTAGACCACTCCGTTTTTGGAAGAGCCTAGGTAATTTTTGAGATCCTTGAACAAAAAGCCCTCAAATTTTCTGTCTTATGTGTCGATGAAAATATAACTGAAAGAAACATTACGTTACCTCTGGCAATTTTTCACCGATTTGCTGTGTATTCCCCATATATACCCTACACTTGGTGGCACTGGTCTATTATGTTCCCAAATAGGATGAATATTTAAGAACATCATCTGTACATTATCTTTCAATTCGTCTATAGTCGGGCAATCTAGGCCAAATAATCGTTTACCCAGGGCATTTTCTTCTTCTTCGGCGGTATTTACTATATTTTCTAGTCTATAATAATTCCACATTGCCTTTACCTTCTCCCATTTTGTCAAATTATAAAGTTTCTGACTTAAATTGTTTGGATACAGAAGTGGATGCCAAGATGCACCGATCGTATCGACATTGTAGTTCATGAATCCAAATGATGCTATCTGTATCACTGGTACTTTGAACACATGAGACAGTAATAAAGCAGGCCTTATACATGCTTCTAAAAATATCAAATCGAACTGTTCCTCGTTTATCAATCTCTGTACTTCAGGTAACTTCAGTTGCATCTCAACAATTTCAATGATCATACCAAAGGCTGGCTTCATTTGAGCTATGATATCGTCGTCTCCTGTCGATGTTACCTTGTAAAGTTCTTCCCATTTTCTATATGACATATCGTGAACATCAATTTCGGTTAAATTTGGCGGCGTTTTCCCTTTCTCGAAGACAGGATCTGCTGTGATGACGACAACTTCATGACCTCTTTTGGCTAACTCTTGAGTAAACGGACGGAAGACTACTTGGTGGCTAATAGATGGAGTAGGAAATACTGCTAATATTTTTGCTGCGTCATTGTATATTATAGATTGTGCAATCACTAATGCAAATATTAATATCGACATTATCGCTGAAGCTACTAATAATGGTCAGTGATTTATCTTCCGTGTTTTATAGTACATAAACATGAAAATACATCATTACAACTGGCACTTAATGATCGTATACAGAGTGTTCTTTTTCTATGATTTATTAAAATAATTATTGTACATATCATGTAATATTAATATTTTAGAATCTTGATGTCATTGTGTAAACCCAGATTGTCCTCTAGTCTAGAATAATAATTATTATTAGGGTAATAAAGGCCGCCACTCAATATATGTAGTGATTCATCGATTGAATGGAAGCTTTGCACGCTGTCTATTTCACAGTATATATCTGACTAGACCGTAAGAAAAAGCTAAAGAATTATCTGACTGATGAAGTGTTTTAGATATGTGAAATAATTTTAGAATAGACTAGTCGACGCCAGCGGCTCCGCACGCACATATTTTAGAATTTCCTGTTTTGCCCAATCCCGTAGGAATTTCGGGAAATCCCGTCTTAGTGCACCGCTACGGTCCCCAAGGAACATACATGCTAAATTTCAGCTTCTTGCGCCAAGTAGTTTCGGCTGTAGCTTGTCTGTCAGTCAGTCAGTAACGCAAGGATGTTCATCAGTTAAATTTCATCGACTATTTAAAACAATAAATATCAAGGGATGTTATCTTAACTATCACTGGATTCAAAAGAATAATAAATAAACTATAGCAACATTATATATTATTATATTCTTTCGTTCTCTTTATAGATGACCAAAACTTTGAGATGCAAATTAATTATGATTACTTTTGCAACTAAGCCTTATGATGACAAGTTTGTGTATACGTAAGTAATGCAGGACTGCATAAAATAAAAAAAAACAAACATATGGAAAGTTAGACTTATAAGAAATAGTGGATTAAACAATTTTTTTTCTTTGTGAGAACCAAACCTGATACATGGGATGTACTGGCAGTGCCATACAGTCAAACCCATAAATGCGTAGGCCCACCATTTTAATTCAAATATGAGATTGCAAGAACATCCTGTGTGTACTGTATTATAATAAAAATTATAAATATCCCATTAAACGCTATCAACAGTACTTAATTACATAAGATTAGCTGTTACTAAAATTGCTGTAGATAACTTATAAGTACTAGATGCTAGACAGTAGTATCTTATCCACAAGGAGCATTTTAAGCCGTCGGTCTTCGTCGTCGTGACTTAATGTTCTATGACTTTAGTGCAAGGCAGTCAGTACTCCCAAATATACTAACTGCTACATGTTCTATGTCAATTCGTGAAAATGGAAACATTTTGTGTTCGGGTAGAGTAGAAAGCGAATTTATTGTATGATTAAAAGGATAGGTAATCATGCCAAATTAGATTTGAGGATAGAACTAGATAATAGCTAGGTACTTATAAAATCAAAGTACTTATCACAAAATATTTGTTTCCTGGCCTTTGACCACTGCATCAAAACACCTCTTTATAGTTTGTAATTATCTTAATTAGCTAATAATAAAACGATATACATAGGCAACAATAGGTTAGAGGAACTTGGGTTTAAAGCCACCGCACTTGCTACACACCGCACTGACTAAAATTAAAATAATGTTCTGCTAATACATGGAATCTGCCACTCCACACTAAGCCAGCGTAATGTACTATGACCTAACCCTTTCTACAGAAAAAAAAGTCCATGCCAAACAGTGGGCATTATATACGGGGCAGATATCATTAAAACAATTTAAAAAGTATCTACTTGTAAACAACTCAGTAACAGAACTGCAATTTAATTTAAATTATAACGGCAATTGATCGAATTAACTGTTTGAAAATAAACAACAACTACATCCGCTTCGTGGATACAAATAATTGCAATTTTGTTTTTATTGAATACTGGAATGTTCCATTTAATTTTGTAATTTATCGCTTTGTATGCGGTAAAACATTTATCGTTGAAAACAAAGTGGTTAAAATTGCCTAATTTCAATATTTTTTTGTTTGGAAGAACGGCCGTTTTATATTTTTCTATTGATTTATTCTTCAGCTCTTTTGTAACTGCCTTGCTAAAATAATTTTACTAGCTGTTCCCAACTATTTCAACCGCTACACATTGTCTACTTAATAATTATAATATATTGCAAAGCTCCATCATGTCTTGTTCTTTTTTGTACATCCTTTTAGCGGGTAGATAGAAGTTGTAGACTACGAACTATAAAGCAATTCTTAAAGAGATGTATACGCATACATACATAGAGTTATGCCGGTTTCTTGAAGGACTAGTCAGAGACTACGGACCGTTTGCTATGATCCAGACATATATCTCGTGCTTCATTCACTGAAGGGATATTGACATGCGTGCTTTCAGCATTTTTGTTCTTATAGAGACGTGTTATGAACGCGCTTGATAACCAACTTCGAAAATAATACTCATTGGTTCGAATAAATTCGCGCTGGTTAAAACGTGTTAAACTTAACAATGCTTTTTATATAGATGGATACGTGGCTCTGAATTCGTTATATCAATGCGCACTATAGTCGCGATTGGTGTAGCTATATTCGGAACATAGTACCTATATTACTTTCATCGGGTGTCGGGTTCATATCGATCGTCGGCGTCAGTGGTGCGCACAGTGGACTCGAACCCGATACCCCCTGCATGGCAATCTGTTGGTATCTCCAATAGGCCCTCGCTGCCTTTTTAAAATATATGCCTCTTGTCTTCATTAATTTTGATGATGCTGGACAGTTTATTTAGGAATTACTCCAGCTACGCTCATACAAAATTGAAAACGCCTGCTTAAAGGTAATAGCAATGTAAGGTAAGTTACCGACTTTAATCTTCTGGTGCCTCATTAATATAAATGCCTTACTAAACTACACATTACATTATAGAAGAGTATGCCTGCATTTACGCCGATTCCGTGGAAGTTCAGACAATCCCTTCTAAGTGCACCCGTACGGTCCTCATAGAACATACTTACATGCTAAATTTCAGCTTCTTGTGCCCAATAGTTACGGCTATGCGCTGTCTGTCAGTCATTTAGTCGTGAGAATTATAATTATATATACAGATCATAATTTCATACGTACTTGTAACGTTTTTCTTAAGATATTGTTCCGAATTAAAACATGCTTATTTAGTCTAAGATTAATTTATAAATATCACTTGAATGTTTCTACTTTATGTTGTTAAAATAAGTTATATTTTTCTATATTTTACTAATTGGCACACTAATTAGTTTCTAGATTCTACACTAAATAGCTTCTAAAATCCAATATAAACTTTTATTTTAGATATTTACTTGGAAATTTCTTACTTCCATTGTTTGATTAATTATTTATAGATGTTGATATTGGTGTAAGTTAGACAACATAACATATCTTCACGCCTTTTATCCCCAAAGGGGTAGGCAGAGGCGTATTACACACCCACACTTCGCCAGATATGTTTCGGTCCCAATGTAATAGGGGGCGAGCCTATTGCCATCTACGGGGCACATTTTTAAGCGAGCGATAATTAATATTTTTATTTTAATACACACATAACTTCGAAAAGTCATAGGTGTGTGCCCGGGGTAACTGGGGATCGAACCCGAGACCATCGTTTCGGCAGTCCGTTACGTACACCACTGGGCTATTGCCGCCTTTAAGTAAGTTAGAGATTTAACTAATTAATTACAAATGCTTAGCGTGATTTTGCTGTTCATTATTTAGAACAAAGGATTTATTTAGTAATTAGATGTTTGTAAAATGAAAAGATTTTTTGTATTTTTTTGTGTTATGATTTTCCATTGCACGATGCATTATAATGACTCCATATATAGCTAAGTTTAGAAAAAAAATTGGGCAAGTGCGAGTCCGACTCGCGCACGAAGGGTTCCGTACCATCATCTATAAAAGAAAATCACGTTCGTTGTATGTATACTTAAATACTTTTTCACCACAGCAGCTCAAACATTCCGCTTTTGCTGCGAGACAACAGTGAACAAAACGCGATTTTGATTCGAGCGTGAGGCAAAGTAGCTTTTTAATTTTTCAATCTTCAGTGCCACGAATTGACATTGTTCAGCCATAAATTTAAAACATTCGAATTTTACTGTGCTCTGTCTCTTTCACATGCTTATAAAAAGAGAGTGAAAAACAAACCCCTTCGAATTCAAAATTCGATTTTGGAGTTCGACCTCAAAGAAAACACCTTCGGAAACGCAAATAAAAAAAGATATTTGTAAAAAAGAAATTACTTTTTTTAATGTTATTGTTTATATGTTTAATTTATTATTGGATTTAAATAAAATTAAGTCTAATTAATAGTATAAAATTGGTATTTAACCAATACATTTTTATTTGGAATTACAACAATGATACATTAATTGAAAAATAAACATCAGGGACGCGCTATTGAAACGTGATTTAAAAAAGTAGCGGGAATAAAAATTTCGCTGATGCTGATAAGTACAGTATAGCGTAACGTGTTAAATTATATTAATACCTATATAAAATAATCTAAAAATATGAGTGAAACTAGCGATGAAGACTGTACTTTAACACCAGAAGAGTTAAATCAACAAGTGATTAATACAGAATTCAATCTATTCCTGTTCATTTCTATGTCTCCTAAGTAATATGTGTTCTCACTGCTGTGGTGAAAAGTTATGTGTGCTACACGAGAGCAAAGTTTTTTGTATCTCGTGCTGTTGAGACCCTCACTACGCTCAGGATTCTAACTTTGATTCACTCGCTACGCTCGTGAATCAATCATAGAATCGTTCGCTTGCTCGGGACTCAAAATCAGCACTCGAAACAAAAAACAACTTTGCTCTCTTGTTGCACAAATAACTATTAAAGGTTCCACCTGTTTATTAAGATCGAGTAACAAATTTCTTAAAAATTACGTTTGTTGTATTGGAGCCCCCCTTTATTATTTACTTTTTTTAAATTTAATCATTTATTTTGAAAGGTAATAAACAACTACATATTCTGTGAAAATTTAAAGCGTCTACCTGTTACAGTTAGTAATTTTGAGCAAAAAATACGAAAAAAATCACGTTTTTTGTATGGGACCCCCTTAATATTTTTATTTTTTTATTTTTAGTATTTGTTGTTGCAGCAGCAACCGAAATACATAATTTGTGAAAATTTCAGCTTTCTAGCTATCATGGTTTATGACAGCCTGGTGACAGACAGACAGACGGACAGACGGACAGACAGACAGACAGCGGAGGCTTAGTAATAGGGTTCCGTTTTTTACCTTTTAGGTACGGAACCCTATAAACGGTACCAGAATCGCATTATTACGAGTATAATAAAGCTTTATAGAAATAAATTTATTGAAAGTTAAATGCACCAAGTCTCGGACACAGGATCTTTTTAAGAAAATTGGGAAAAAAGGTATGAATTGAACAGCGCGCAATCTTGAAGTTTATTGACAATGTCCAAATTATAACCTGCCATAAAATGGCTTTAAGGCCAAAGTCAACAGTAGAACGATAACAAAGAAGCTCTTAACTCTAACAGCGCCCGAAATATTAAATTCAATTTTAACTAAAATAAATTAAACTCAGCTCAGATAAAATGACACCGGAAAACAATAACGACAAAATATAGCTTCAACGAAACAAGTTACACATAATTAAGAACTAGTGTCTATTAATTTGTGCTGATTGAACACTAATGTATCATTTCAACTACTATTTCAATTATCCTTTGACATATTTAAACAGAGAATAGCAGTGTCAAGTTGTGATAAATATATCAATGCTATAATCATGGTACCCGTGCAATAATATCATATGTTGTGAATGTAAATTAGGTATTTATTAGTGGTCGGCTATAACTGATAACTGTGAAGATTATTTGTATTATTTAGTGACTACTAATAAATCTGCAACGTTGCTGGAAGACAAATGTATATAAAAAAGGCTATTTTGTGAGAAATTGCGGAAGTATTTAAGGTCATGCTTTATATCTTGAAAACTATTTTAACGCGCCACTCATCATCCTCTTAGCGGTTGCATTCAAGACTTTTTATGTGTTTTAGTCTCACCAGATATGACAGAATATTAGCTTTTATTCACAACTGTTCTTTGCTGTGTGGTTGACGGCATAGAATACAAGTGTCACCACCCCCTATCTTCCCGTGGGTGTCGTAAGAGGCGACTATGGGATAACACGATGCAAATACCATATTGCGTAGAGACGGAAAACTCGACATCAAACCCTATATGACTGCCTCGTTGGTCTCGCGGCATAAATGTTCGCGTGGGATCGGGAGGTCCCGGGTTCGATTCCTGGTTCGGCCAGTGTTGTTGGGTTTTTCTGTCACGAAATTCTCAGTAGCAGCACGGAGTCTGGAAATGTGCCCGGTACGGTAATAGGCTCGCCCCTTATTACGTGGGACTTAAGTATATCTGCAGCGTTTGGGAAGCTACGACATATCTTCTCGTCCGATATCCCGCAGTGTCTAAAGACGAAAGTCTTTGACCAGTGTGTGTTGCCAGTGATGACTTACGGATCGGAGACGTGGTCGCTCACTATGGGCCTTATCAGAAGGCTCAAGGTCACTCAGAGGGCGATGGAGAGAGCTATGCCTGGAGTTTCCCTGCGAGATCGAATCAGAAATGAGGAGATCCGCAGTAGAACCAAAGTCGCAGACATAGCTCTCCGGATAGCCATGCTGAATTGGCAGTGGGCAGGGCACATAGCTCGAAGAACCGATGGCCGTTGGGGCAGAAAGGTTCTGGAGTGGCGGCCACGTACCGGACGACGCAGCAGAGGTAGGCCCCCTGCAAGGTGGACCGACGATCTCGTCAAGATCGCGGGAGGCGGTTGGATGCGGGCGGCTCAAGACCGGTCTGTGTGGAGAATCTTGAGGGAGGCCTATGTCCAGCTGTGGACGTCGTTTGGCTGATATGATGAAGTATATCTGGCGAAGAGTGGGTGTAGAAATACACCTTTGCCTACCTCTTCGGGGTTATAGGCGTGAGACTATGTATGTATGTATGTATACAATTTGTGGGTACAGCCAAAATGTATTCATACCCGTCATTATGTAAATTACTTTAATGCCGTGGATTGAATAATTGGGGAATGAAATTTTGTAAAATAGACAAGTTCATGTCGGGTTACTATGACGAGTTCTGTAATGGTCTTTGTACAATATGGTACATAAATCTATGTATTTATGTTGTATACTTACGTTGCGAGTTTTTTGTTGTGCGCGATCCATGGCGAATTGGCGACGTATTGTAGTGACGATTTCGGCAGGTAGCGCGCAATAGACGTAGTGTTTATGAACCTCTATAAATTGAAATCGGTAATCGCTTAGAGCATCAAAGATTTAATTTTATCTTGTCTTGTGTATGAAGGGCCTTTTTGAAGTTTGGAAACTATTTTTAGAACAACACAAGCTTAATATTTATCTTATCGACCGCATGCGTACTACATATATATGCAAAATATTTGGAACAGATTAATAATGTTTTTCAAATATTCTAGTTTATTTTATTTAACGACAATATTTTTGCTATTTAAAGGCTCGGAAGGACAGGCTGCTATGGTATCACGGAATAATTATTGTAGGAAAGGAAAAACTTAAACGATTAGGTGAGCGCTTTCCGTTTTAATGAATCATTTTAGATAGCGGAAGTTTTTATTACTGTAATTTTTCATATAAATCATTTAGTTTACAATCCTCATTAGCTGTGATAACGAACTTTAGTATCAGATTATTAATGAAATTGTCAAATTGTCAGCTATTATCATAAAGCCTTTTAAAATGAAAATAGATGACTCCTTCATAACAGAATTGTGAGTGAATGAAGGAATTTGACTAGTATACCACGCTGGTCAGACGGCTTAGTTTAGAGTTTGATGTAGAGTTTTCCATCGATTATGCAACAAAATGAAAATAAAAGAGATACTGCAGGCGATGAATGTACATGGAAAAACGATAAAAGCCCTACGGACGAAGGAGAATAGCAGACTACAGTAAAGAAGCCAGAATCGTGGAGTCCATCTGCAAAAATTGAGGTCAGTTTATTCATCTCTAGATTGAATATTGATTTCGCAGTCTGCATAATTAACAGATGTCCCTCTTAAGGCAATATTGCCTTTCAATCGCAGCTAACAAGTTTATGCCGAGTAAAAGCTTCATTCATTTCATACTCGAAATCAATCATCACTTTGCGAATATACATAGTTGGCAAAAGCAACTTTATCTCGAGTTATAAAGAAGTGCACTTTTTCGAATAGAGCTGAACTAAAAGTAATGAATAACATGAACCTTACATTGCTTTCCCGATAGGAAAACTTTTCTTTATATTAAATCGACGTTTGGAAATTGCAAAGTTTGGACCCATTTTTTTTGTGCAAGATTTGCTTCGGGGATTTGAAGTAGAACAATAATGTAAATCAGAAGCTTGAAATGACTGATGAAAGCCAAAATCACTGGAATACGAGCAACTAGTTTGGGTATGAGTTTCCCAGTTAGCATTTTGGCTAAAATTGTCTGGTCTGATCTACCACGAATCAGTTTTAATGGCAAAGACCTATCATTTAGGAAAACCGTTAAAAATTTGGGTATCCATATAGATGAAACAATGTCTTGGCGACTTCAGATACAAGAAACAAGTCGAAAACTGTTTGCTTCAGCCGCATCAATACGAAAATTACGCAATTTCCTTCCAACTGCAACTAAAATTGCACTTGCACAATCTTTGCTTCTGCCGATCCTTGACTACGCTGATGTCAGCTATCTTGACCCCACAGAGGAGCAACTGAACAAACTTGAGCGTCTCCAAAATTTCTGCATACGTTTTATATTTGGTTTACGCAAATATGATCATATTTCAGAATTCCGCAACAGGCTCAAGTGGCTTCCGATTCGCCTTCGCAGAAATACTCATATTCTTACATTACTGTATAATATCCTGTTTAATCCCAATAGTCCCTCATATCTTAAAGAACGTTTTAAGTTCCTTCATGACACACATTCAAGGTCCTTGAGGTCGTCTGTGGACTTGAGGCTGGAGATGCCAATGCATTCCACTAATTATTTTGACAAATCTTTTACTGTACAAGCTGCGCCCCTGTAGAATGCATTGCCTCTAGATATTCGTAGAACAAAATCACCTACTATATTTAAAGGTTTGTTGAAATCGCACTATCTTTCATCCATATAACATCTTTCATTATAGTTATAGAATGTATTATATATTATTTTTATATTATATATATATATTTATATGTATATGTCGTGTATGTATATGTAGGTATATGTATGTGTGTATGTATATATGTTTCTGTATATCTATGAACTACTTGTATACCATTCTGGTTGTCTTTAAACTACACCATTTATCGCACTAAACTTATTTACCATCTGTCCATCCTAAGGTTGCCTGGCAGAGATTGCTTTTAGCGATAAGGCCGCCATTTGTACATTCTGTTTGTGTTTTGTATATATTTTGTTCTATAATGTAACTTTTTGTAAGGTGTACAATAAAGAATAATCAATCAATCAATAATTTTTTAGCAATTTTTATTTATTGCTTATACCCTTTATTGTCAGATCCAGGTGGATGGCTTATGTATATGATGGCTGGAATTCACATATAAAATCGCTGTCTTATCAGTTGACACTATAGCGAGTGTCGTAGGTTCGACTCCTAAAATAATCAAGGTTTTATGTGAAGATCAATTTACTGGGGCCTGGCAGTATTTTGTGTCCATTGTTAAAAAAAATTTAGATCTTCCGTGACATATGATGTTTTGCTCATGATGATGATCGGTGTCATTGTAATTTAAATAGAAAATAGTAATAAATATACTCATCTTCTCTACGGTAGACCATATCAGACTTAAGGTATAGAGTAGCATTGTATGCAGGTCCTGTCTATCAAGAAAATGTTCAAAGATGAGCTATATTTATCCTTTAACGAAATTATGTTTATATACCATTAATCCAATAGACGCAAACTTACAGCTCGGTCATAAAATAAATTTAATAAAGTATTAAGTCAGTGGGTACAACACACGTTGGTAACTATCCTCTTTGACCTTACCCTCCTTGACCTCTTAAATTGGTGTTCCACAAAACGGCCCCCGATTGCAATGAAAATTTTAAAATTAAACTTGTTATTAACTTTTTTACAATTTTTTTATACTGCAGTCGAGTTTTTTAGTTTTTTAATTACGTTTTTTTATTTAAAGATTTTTTCAGTAAAGGTGTTAAGGATTACAGATTAAATTGCGCTGATGAAACAAGAATCGGATTGTATTTGCTATGTACTGTCCTGTCACTAAAGAGTTTGGTATTACTATAACTCATCGGTTCCTCGAAAAAGGTCACACCCAAAATGAGGGTGACTCTGTCCACTCTGTAATAGAGAGGGCACGGCAACATAAACTCATTTATACTCCAGAAGAGTGTTAATAAGATGGGCAAAGATTGATGAAATGATTAACAATTTTAAAGATGTACTAAAGAATAATAATTGGAATAAAATACCTTAAATGAGAAAAATTCCTAGACTAAAATAAAAGAGGTGATGATTACAGGAAACCATCCTTACAAAATATTTTATAAATATAGCTTGGCCGATGATTATAAGACGTTGGTAGTTCGCAAGGAAACAAGAAACCGAGTTGAAGTTCATCTAAAACACGTTTATCTTCGTCCATTAGCAATTTCGAACGACAAATTTAAAGATCTACTCAATCTATGTGAAACTGGAATAATACCTTCTAAATATCGCAATTATTTTAGTGGTTTGCCGCACACCAGTGTTGGGCATTAATCAATTAATTTGTCAATTATCTTGTTAATTGACTAAAAAATTAATTGCATATAAATTAATTACAATTATATTAATCGCAATTAAACTTTTAATTGCACCTTGCAATTAAATTTATTTGATTGTGGTATGTCAATTGTAACTCACAGTTAAAATAATTGCTATTAATTTTTTTAGTTGTTTTATAAAACAATTAAAATTAACAATAAACTTTATGTATCAAAACGAAATTAGTAAAAGATTTAGGAAAATTCAGCTGTAAGTCTCAGACGTATAAAAAAACTACGTTAAAAACAACCGACTTCAAAAACGAAAAAGTAAATAATAATAAAGATTTAATATTTATTAAATACTACCTATTATTTACATGTGCTATTTACTAATAGGTTTGAAGTCGGTGCCTAGCCTTAAACAAATAATAATATTTTAAACGTAGCTTTTTTAACGTAGTTTTTTTTTTAATACTTTTTAGTGTATTGTTGTATTGTCAACTAGTTATAGGTAGACATACAAAAGGTGCTGTGCGCCTTAATAAATAAAGATCTCAAGAAACGGGAACGGATAAAAGTAGTCGTCTCTGTAAAAATGCTCTTTGAAACACAATTCCACGTTGTTGTGAGACTATTAAAGATCGTGAAAAACGTTTGTTGGCCATAACAGCATATATGAAATCACGTTTACGTCAAGAAACTTTTGCTCGGTAAGATCCAAGAGCATCTAGCAAATGAGTCTTTTGAACTGAGAGCTAATAGACTTGGTCTCATTAATAATCGACAAATCTTTAATCATGGCATTACCGCATGTTTTACGTCCTTGAAGTCACCATTATCATCATTGTGAAAGTCAAATTGATTTTTGTAATTGCTGAGTTCGTATGGCCTCCTTTTGGCTCCTTCATCGGAACCTAGAGGATCCTAGTTACCACCCGCACCAAAGTGAACGTCAAGACGAACAAACGAGCCTACTCTCGATAGTTTTGTCATTTAATTACTGAGTTCCTATGGCCACCTTTCAATTCCATCATTATGTCAGCTCTATGTCATAATGATTTTTCACTGTCATCCAATTAACATATGCATACACTATTTCAGCTCAATTGGTAACCGCGAAGTGGATCAAATTTACTTGCGAGATTGATTTCAGACATCAGGATAGGTGAAAGTTAATAAAAATGCTCATAAAATAAAAACTATTAGGCCTACCTGAATCAAATTTAATGGGACCAATTCGAAACTATTCCGCATCAAACAAAATAAGAGTCACATAAATCTGTTCAGAAACCTCGGCGTAATCGGTGTACATACATCGAAAAAAAAATATACCGGCGGAATTGAGAACCTCCTCCTTTTTTTGTTGAAGTCGGTTAAAAAAGTGGCAAAGGCTGTAAGTATAGCTTAATTTTTCTTAATCTTTCTTTTTACATAAAAAAACCTGCTTGTTAATCACAATCAGTTTTTTTATGTAGAAGAAAAGATTGTTTATTTATTTTATTATTTGAATCGGTCTTTTATTTGTTGCCAACATGTGTATTGTTACTAGCTGGGGTTCGGTGATAAATTAAATTCCTATGCCACTAAAACTGCACTTTATTTTACAACAACAACACTTATACACACTTAATTTTAAACACAACACTATTTCACACTACTAGAAAACACTTCCGACTCACTTAATCTTCGCACTCTTTCGCTTTTTGATCGCTTCGATTATTCAACTGTAACTGTCCCTATTCGCACGTCTGCGCGGTATTTATACCGGCTGGATAACAAACTAGTTTATTCTAGACAAACTAGTTTATTTTCGCAACAGTCGGGAACAGTCGATACAGCAACGCCATCTAGTAGAGAGTAGATGAAATACCTTTAAACTACCGATACATCAACTCTCTTCTAGTTCTCTCATTCACCGATAGATGGCGTTATTTTCAAATATCGCCATTCGTAACACTGCCTCCCTCTTAGACGTGTTCGTCTCGAACATCGTTGGACCCATAGTAACGAGCCAACCGTTCCACATGAACTATCTTCGGTGCACCTCGCGGCCCCTTCTGGATTCGATAGGTGACGTCGTTCTTCCTGGTAACTATGCGATATGGCCCGTCCCATCTGGCTTGTAACTTAGGCGATTTACCTTTGCTTCGTATTTGGTTATGAAGCCACACCAATGATCCCTCATCGAAGCCTTTGTAGTTCGCCTTCCGGTCGTAGCGAGTCTTCATCTTTTCAGACATCTGTTGTCCTGACTCTCTGATGTACTCGTATACATCGTTCATCTTGTCGCGTAGCTCAGTCACGTAATCCGTTATACTACGTGGAGATTCTGGCAGAATACCGGTGATTAAGTCTGCTGGTAAACGGAGTTCTCTTCCAAAATTGGCAAAAGCAGGTGTTATTCCTGTGGTTTCGTGGACCGCACTGCGATATGACAGGAGAAATAGTTGGATGTGCTTGTCCCAATCTCTTTGTTTGCTCTCCACGACCTTAGCCAGGTACCTATCCAGTGATTGGTTAAACCGTTCAACCATGCCATCTGATTGTGGGTGATAAGCCGTGATCCTGGTTTTATGTGCACCCATCAGTTCAAGTTTCCTTGAACACCTCAGTTTCGAAGTTTCGGCCGTGATCGCTGTGGATTACCAAGGGCACCCCGAACCGGCAAAAGACTTCATGCACCAACTTATCGGCCACTGTGGTAGCTTCTTGATTTGGGATTGCAAACACTTCAGGCCACTTAGTGAAGTAATTCATCACAACCAAGAAGTATTTGTTTCCGTCCCGGCTCTCAGGAAACGGCCCAGCGACATCCAACGCTATGCGCTCCCATGGGGATCCCATTTCCGACACCAATTTGTATCGAGCTGAGGTTCGGTGATAAATTAAATTCCTATGCCACTAAAACTGCACTTTATTTTACAACAACAACACTTACACACACTTAATTTCAAACACAACACTATTTCACACTACTAGAAAACACTTCCGACTCACTTAATCTTCGCACTCTTTCGCTTTTTGATCGCTCCGATTATTCAACTGTAACTATCCCTATTCGCCCGCCCATGCGGTATTTATACCGGCCGGATAACAAACTAGTCTATTCTAGACTTCCTGAGAAAATTCTCGTAACAGTCGGGAACAATCGATACAGTAACGCCATCTAGTAGAGAGTAGATGAAATACCTTTAAACTACCGATACATCAACTCTCTTCTAGTTCTCTCATTCACCGATAGATGGCGTTATTTTCAAATATCGCCATTCGTATTTAACACAGGAATAGATGGGGGGCACTATTCTACTACCTTAAGCCACACGGGTATATTATATATTTAAGTTCCAGAGATGAGAGCAGTATTCCACGCAGGAGCGAACCTGAGTCGTGTATAATAGACACAGCTGCTCCGGCGTGAAAAACCTCCTCAATCTGTTCAGGACTCCGAGTTTTCGAGATGCCGATTTAATGACACGTTCAATGTAGTTTATCTGGTTGAGATTGCGGTGTATGTCCATACCAAGTATATTTAGACTGTCCTGTATCGGTAGTGGAGTGTCCAGAAGAGAAGGTTGGGGAAGGAATGGAGATAACTTTGCGGAAAATGCGCACACCTGTGTCTTCTTGGCGTTGAACTTGACCATGTTTTTAGCACCCCAATTCGAGATGCTGTTCAAAACCTGGTCAAGCTCAGCGACAAGTTTTCGCCTATTTTCCTCAATGTCGGCCTGCTTAGCCGTAGGATGGCCGAGATACCGCCCATGCACGGTACTGTCATCTGCATAGCAATGTATGCTCCCAAAAGTGAGCATATCATTGATATGCAGAAGAAAAAGTGTGGGCGATAAGACGGATCCCTGGGGCACACCAGCATTTACCTGCATAAACTTAGAATTTAGACCTTCGCAAATAACTCGAACACGTCGTTCATGCAGGAAGTTAGCAACCTAGTTGCACAATCGAGGTGGCAAGCCGTAAGCCGGAAAGAAGCGCACGATGCCAGACTCTATCGAAGGCTTTGGAGATGTCGAGGCTGATAGCCAACGACTCCCCGTGCCTGTCCATAGCCTCACCCCAAAGGTGAGTGACATAAGCTAGAAGATCGCCCGTTGATCGTTTCGGTCTGAAGCCATATTGTCGATCATTGATAAGAGAGCGATCTTCTAGGTAGCGAACGAGTTGGGTGTTGATGACCCGTTCGAATACCTTGCAGAGAATAGGGGTGATGGCTATGGGTCGATAGTTAGCTGGATCAGAACGATCCCCCTTTTTGGGAATTGGTTGTACGTTTGCCTCCTTCCAAGCCTGCGGCACGACGCCAGAGGAGTGAGACAGGCGATACAGGCGTATTAGCGTTGGAGACAACTCGGCTGCACATTTCTTAAGAACAACCGCTGGGATACCGTCGGGACCACTGGCTTTCTGGACATCGAGAGACCGCAGTATCGCGCGAACATCGCATTACCTGATGCGAACATCAGGCATGGAGTGGCCGCAGTGGTTTATAGATGGTGGCTGCGAACCACGGTCATCGATTCGGGAGTTGGCCGCAAAGAGATTGACAAGCAAGTCAGCTTTCTCTTGCGGCCCATGAGCCAGTGATCCATCAGAGCATCGCAACGGTGGCAGCGAAGACTGGCAGAAATTGGATTGCACGGCTTTGGCCTGCCGCCAATATCCACGGCTTCCCGTAGGGTGCGACAGAAGTTCTTGGCCAAACCGTGCAACGCGCTGTGCATCCGCTCTGGTGTATGCCCTCTTGCAGACCTTAGTGGCTCTGTTATAGTTCGCTTTGATGAGATGGACACTCGGATCGTGACGAGACCGAGCCCTGATCCAAGCACGGTACGCCGACTGTTTTTGTTTAACAGCATCGGCGCACTCACGATCGAACCAGGGCCGAAGTCTGCTGTTGCTGGTGACACAAGTGGATGGAATATAATATTCCATACCTAACAGAATTTCCCCAGCAACAGCAGACGCACTCTCCGAAGGATCCCTCCCACCACAGCAACGCTGAGACCACGGAATGGACGCGTAATAACTGCGCAGGCCATCCCAATCTGCTGACGAGTAGTGCCATAAGCGTTGCATTACGTCCACATGTTGTGAAGGCGCAGCGGTTGTCACTGAAGTGCAGACCAAACAGTGGTCGGAGGAGCCCAATGGGGCTTGAACCGACACACTATACTGGTCTGAATGACTCGTCAGCAGAAAGTCCAGCAAAGATGGCGCTTGACCCTGTATATCTGGTATCCTGGTGGGCTGGAGTACCAGCTGGGTCAGGTCATGCGTGAGAGCGAATGCGTGAGCAGCCCTCCTTCCCGCGTGGTTCGTTTTGGGAGATTAGAAAGAGCATTAAAATCTCCCAAAAAGACCAACTCAGCGGTCGGAAACTGTTCTTGCGCATCATCTGCCGCCTGACTCAGGTAGTCAAAAAGTCGAGTTGTCTCGGCATCTCCAGTATGGGAACGGTATAGACACACGTAAATTTACCAGATTTACGTGTATCTACAGGAGGGGAAAGGAGGGGTCCTCTAGGCAGCGTAAACGACGACAGCAAATATCCGCCCTGACGAACAAGCATACTCCGGTTTTTGCGTAGAAGTTCTCTTCAAGGGCATAGCCGGGATATTACAGATAAGTCGTGTCGGCAGGGCGGCTTATTTGAGTCTCCGTCAGAAAAAGCATGGCCGGCCTTGCCGTCTCGAGATGGTGGTGGACGGCGTTGAGGTTTGAATGGAGTCCGCGGATGTTGGCGAACTCCACCTCTAGTAGCGTGTGGGTGGGAAAGGTTGTCGCCGCTGTGTGACCGTTACCATTGTTTGCTGCCATAGTGGAGTGGAAGAAGAAAGGAGGGGCGTGAAAAGAGGTGGCAGTCACCGCAGCAGCGCGTGACAAAGCGTGGAGTATTGTTTCGTTATTAGACTGTGCAGAATAGCAGTGGCCGATCCGCCGGACGGAAGGGCCCCCGTACCCTCCCGGAAGTGGTCGCCGGGTCCCACCATCCGGTCACCAACCGGCACGTCGAGCCACTCCGAGATTATGCGCGGCCTGGTAGGGCAGCCTCCTGAGATGGTTAGTCCCAGTTGGGCCCCTATACTATACCGCGGGCGGCCAGCGGCACCACCGTTTCTACGGGTCTCCCTGGCCGACGGGTCGACCCCCACTACCCACACAATGACTCCACTAATACTTCACTGGTCCAACGCATGCTGCGGTAACCGCCCCCTCACCTAAACCTTCACACTCTCTCTGCCATCCCCAAAGGAAAGGAAGAGAGAATGGGAAGGAGGGACTAGGCCTCCGGCGCTCTCACTCACCAAGCGAAACGCAGCAGAAAAGTACTGTTACTTTACGTTGATCTTCTGTGAGAGGGTAGTACCGACCCGGTCGAGCCGAACCATTCGTGCTGAAATCAGCATAGCCCTACTACCTATAAATCCGTTCCTATGTCCCCTCGTAACTACTCAACGGCTCAACCGATTTTGATAAATGATACGTCATAAGATTCATCTTAATGGCGCAATTGTTACTGAGCACATACAATTAAAAAAAAAACATTATGGTGGATTTTTGGCGCCAAATAATAAGTCTTCAAAAAAAATTTCCATCCAAACTTATCGAATGAGGTATTAAATTAAAGGGTTTTAGAAGGCGATCTCAAAAATATGCATGCAACATATATGTTTAAATGTAATTTTGTTTGTAATGCTGCTAGACATAAAAACAACAAAACAACAACAAACAGCTATTTACCTAGATACCTATTCGGCGGCACTGACATTACAGCACGCGTCATTGCAACAACCACAGTTGATTTGACACTTAACTCAGTTGTGGACTAAACAATTAAGTACTTAATTTTATTAACATAAGCTGGAAGTACCTCCACGCGGTGAAGGCGGAAACAGTGTACGCTTATTACGAGTATACTGGCTAAAACTCCCATTCACACCCATCCAGATGCCTTCGGGCTTATGTTATTACGTGTTTCATGTGTGATACTGTGTACCCGGTAACGCAGGGAAGCAGGCACAGCTAAATTACATACGTATCGATTATTTATTCGAATATAATACTAAAAAAATGGCTCTTTCAAAAGGCCTGTTCTAAAGCTATCAAAAGAAAGATCGAGTCGCCAAAAACTAAAAAAACTAAGCATCTACATCATTCGATCAATTTACAAGTGAAGCTTGTAAATTGACAAAAACAAAATTCTTTTGATAGCTTTCGTCGTGATTCCTTGAGAGAACTTTTTAAGAAAATCAACATTTTGACAATGCCCTGTCAAATTGTATTTTAGATGTAAAAAAAAAAGAATTGAAATAATAATTTTAAAATTTTCACTGCAGTCGGGGGACCTCTTAAATTGGTGTTCCAGAAAACGGCCCCCGACTGCAATGAAAATTTTAAAATTAAACTTGTTATTAACTTGTTTATTAATTTTTTTACACTGCAGTCGGGTTTTTTTTTTTTTTTTAATTACGGTTTTTTATTAATTGTTAGTTTTAATTAAAATTCACAAAACAATTGAAAATTAATTATTTATTAATAGAAGTAAATCACAATTAACAATTCAATAATTGTTAATTGTAATTTTCCACAATTACAATTGATTAATTATTGTTAATTCTCGTGTCACAGTGTTAGTTAAAATACTCCTCCGAAACGGCTGGACCGATTTGTATGAAATTTTGTATGTATATTTGGTAGGCCTGAGAATCGGTCGTAATCTATTTTTCGAACCCCCAAGTCATAAGGGTGACAAACCCAAAAAAATGTTTTTTTATTTTTTGGACATATTTTTATTGATTTCTTTTTTTATTATGTGGCATTAAAAATACATACAACTATTAATTTTCAGCCTTTTAGCATCAACCCCAATATTTTAATAGCCATATTATAAATTTATTTATATCACCAGATCAATTCTGTTGTCCACGCCACGAGCATTCCGGAGTCAAAAAAATCTTTTTTCAGTGTTAGTACTCCTGCGTAACGGCTGGACCGAGTTGTATGAAATTTTAAACGTTATAGTTATAGTTGGTCGTGGGTTTTCCGCACTTAGCCACTTATTTGGGCCATTGTGCGTATGTGGCGACTTCATTGACGCCGACTACTCATACCACCTTAGTTCCTTCCAGAAAGCCATTAGTTGGCTGGTGTCGTTTAAAGCTTCACTCATGGTTCTAGGGTTGTTCAGCAGCTTTGCCCGTTGATCGCTCACACTTGCACAGTGCAGAATGACGTGAGCGGGTGTTTCTTCGGTTTCCATGCAGCCCCTGCACAGTGGGCTGTCCGTAACGCCTATGTTGAATAGGTGCTTGTTGAGTGGACAGTGGCCGGTTATTATGCCCGTCAGATGCTTTAGTGTTTTCCTATTAGAATGCAGCAGCTTGTGTGAGAGTCGCTTGTTCAAGCAGGGGATGGCATCTTTTGTTTGTCTGCGTTCTTTTATGTTTGCCCACTGTTTTTCGTATTCATGTGCGGTTCTCTCACGTAGCCACGTTTTGATTTGGCTTGCTGGTATCGGTACAATCGGCTCGGGTCCCATTATCATTGTGTCCGATCCTTGCCGTGCCAGTTGGTCTGCGGCGTCATTGCCTGCGGAGTTGCTGTGGCCTTTAATCCATTGCAGCGTAACCCGATTCTTCTCTGCAATCTTTTGCAGCTCTAGGTGGCATTCCATGATGAGGCCGCTGTTAAAGCAGTTGCTGCCGAGAGCTTGTAGTACAGAGGCACTGTCCGTGATAATGCGTATAGACAGGTCACTAACGTTACTAGACGCGATTGCTGTTGCGGCTCTTGTTATCCCAACACACTCGGCTTGGAATATGGTGTCATGGGTGCCAAGGGATGTTGAGATGTTGATGTTTAAGTCATGGGAGAATACGCCCGCACCCGTCCCATACTTCGTTTTTGAGCCGTCTGTGTATACTCTGACTTCGTGTATACCAGAGCAGTCTTTGTGTTCCTCCTGCAATTGGATGCGATATTTTTTGTCAAAGACAAAAGTTTTAGGGATGAGATCGCAAGCGGCCTCTAGCATCGGGATCTCTTTGGTTAAGGTCCCTTTTAGGCATGCGTGAGTAATTCGATCATCCTTTCTCCATAGCCCGAGCTTGTCTAGACGGATTGCTGCAGCGCCAGCTTCCTGATGGATCATTAGGTGCAGCGGTCTTAGGTCCAGTAGTATCTCCAAGGCGGCTGTTGGGGTGCTCTTCATGCAGCCTGTTGTGGCCAAGCAGGCTAGGCGTTGAAGGCTCTGTAGCTTTTTTGTGATTGTGCTTAGTTGCGTGCGTGGCCACCACACTACTGCACCATACGTAAGCATGGGGCGTATAATGGCAGTGTGGATCCACAGGGTAATTGATGGTTTGAGACCCCATTTTTTGCCTATGATTCTCCGACATTGCCAGAAGATTGTGCATGCTTTTGTTGTTTTTGTGCTGATGTGCTTGCCCCAGTTTAGCTTATGGTCAAGTATTACGCCCAAGTACTTGACTTCATTCGATAGGGTAAGCTCCGTTCCAAAGAGTTTTGGTGTTTTGCACATATGGGTTTTCCTTTTGTTGGTGAAAAGTACTAGCTCCGTTTTGTTGGGGTTAACCGTCAGTTCATGTTGGTTGCACCATTCCTCCATGATCCTGATGGCTGCTTGCATCCGATTTCGGATCGTGTCTTCTGAGTCACCTTTGATCAGGATGGTGATGTCGTCTGCATAGCCGACCGTGAAGAATCGTCTGTCGTTTAAGTTCCGTAAAAGATCGTCCACCACAATGTTCCACAACAGGGGTGAGAGTACACCTCCCTGAGGGCAGCCTTTTGCAACTATGCCTCTTGTGGTGGAGTTTACCGTGAATTGTATTGCCCTCTGTTTCAGCAGTTGATCAACAGCAATTTTAAACGTATATTCTTTAGGTCTGAGAATCGGCCGCAATATAGTTTTTAAACCCCTAAGTAATAAGGACAGGACAACCCAAACGTATATTTTTGAAGTTATACTTCTTTAGGCGGATTATGAAAAAAATATGAGGGTCACATTTTACGATGTTAGTTAGTATTAGTTTCTACATTCACAAGGTGGCGGACGGGACATTTTTAATAATATTAATATGGGTATCATTTTCGGGGTTTTCATGCATTCTGATTACGAAAATGACATTTATTAGGGGATCCAAGATGGTGTGTGAATTATAGGTAAATGATAAATTATATGCAGTAGTGATTTTAACTGAATATTTTGATTAATATAATTTACTTTTTCAAGTGCTCCAATATAATTGAGGTTAACTATCTGAATGTATTATTTATTGATATAAATTAAAATATTATTATTTAATGTAATGAATTACTAAATCATTAATGTTAAATACTTATTTATTATTCTACAAAATAAAGAAATTTAGTAAAAAAATGTGATAAAAATTAAAAACCAACATCAAATTAAAATATTTATTATGATATTTATTATGAAGTATGAAGTTGAATAAATAATGAATATTTATAAAAATAAATAAAAAAATAAAAACTGAATATTTTTAATGATGACTACTTATATTGCGTTCAAAGCAAGTAGACGTGCCTTTGTACCAATACTTAAATAATTACATGTTTTTCGCAATTAATAAAATCTGTGACCTTACCGCGTTATATGCTTATACGCTGTGTCAGTGTGTTCGTGAATTATGTTAGTCATATGAGTTTAGAGATGGCTAATCTACAAAATAGCCCGTTTAATTGGAGTACGATGACGCAGCGCAGCCCTCCCAGCACCCGCAGCCACAGCAACATGCTGTTGAGGAGTCATTTGTGAAGTCAAGTGCTGACCTCCAGTGAAATCAAATCCTGGATGTCTTCAATGGAAACTAGCCTTAATGAAATATGCCAGATTGCAGCCGGAGGAAAGTTAAATTCGGATCAAAAGTAAAAAATCAACTACATCACTAGAAAAATAAGCAGTGACGCGGCGCAAATGACTGCCCATTATAAAGCACTGAAGCAAAACAACATTTTGGTAACTTCAAAACTGGAAGCCCTGAAAGAAAAACAAGACCTTTTTGAATATCTAAAATATTTCAAACAATCGATTACGGAAACCATAGAAGAAAGTTGCGCTAAACCAGAGACGGTGAAGTCCTTTGCTGATATGGTTAAAACCAATAAAAATACCTTTATGTGCCCCAAAAATATGAGCTCTATCGCTATTTATCCAAGTGATAAGCAAAAATCTAGTGATGAAAAAAATCTCTTGTCCAGAAAATCATTTGCCCACAACAAATGAAATTACAGGTGCGAGGGCTACGCAAGACAAAAAACGGAGGTGTGATTATAAGCACAGAATCCAAGGACCATATTAAAAAGCTTAGACAAGTAACACAACTTAGTAGCTCGGGCCTGAAGATGGAGGAGCCCGCAAAACGAATACCACGTATCGTAGTTATCGGAGTACCAGCGGGTTTACGAAAACAAAAGGTTTATGACTGTATATTCGAGCAAAATCTAGCCGACAAGCTGCCCAACCTGTCCCGAGAATCCTTCCAGTCGTCCATCAATCTTAGCCACAAATCCAGAAAAAGAGAAGCCCCTACCTGCAACTTCATACTAAAAGTTTTTGCCAATATTTGACGAGCACTTTTGACACAAGGACGAGTCTTCATCAACTGGACAGCTTGCCCAGTTAGAGATTTTACGCTAGTGACCAGACGTTTTAAATGTCAGCAGTATGGTCATGCTGCAAAGACCTGTCGTAGACACCTGTGGACATTGTGGTGAGGTAGGTCATCAAGCAAATGAATGCACTAAGAAAGAGAGTACACCTAAATGTGCGACGTGCTTCCGCTTCAAAAAGCCGAGTAACCACAAAACAGGCGACCCCGAGTGTCCAGCGAGAAAAATGGCAGAGACAAGGTACATTAACTCTGTAGATCATAGTGAGGGCGCCTAAGAACGCCGTCCCTGTTTATAAGTTTTGCAGTTCTATTAGATTTAGTAACACCCTAGTTTTCGTAAATACTATGATTGGCGAAGTCATTAGAGAGTTAGACAATATCTCTGTACATTCTTCAAAAATGTGTGATACGGAAAGTTGCGGCCAATATATATCGAACTTTAACAAACCATTAACTATACTTACCCAGAACATCCGCAGTATTTATAAGAATATTGATAGTTTAAGCATATTTTTACATAGGTTAAAAGCTGAAAGCGACGTCATCATTCTTACAGAATGTTGGCTAGCTAACAGAAACGATAAACTACCAGCATTTTCAGGGTACAACAGGTTTCAAAGCACAGTATCTTTAAATCAAAATGACGGCGTAGTAATATATGCAAAAAAGTCCCTACTTGTCACTGTTGAAGAACCGAAGGTCGAAAAACACAACTGTCTAGTGATTTATATCGGTACCGATATTGCGATTATTGCTATTTATAGACCTCTATGTTTTAGAAACCTAGACCATTTCAATGACGCTTTAAATTGCATATTACAAAAGCCTATCTCATTATAAAAATGTTATATTAACCGGGGACCTAAACATAAATTTAAATGCCGATACCTGTGACGCCGGCACCCAAGACTACCTAAACCTATGTGCATATCATGGCCTTTTCTCTTCTCATGTTTTCCCTACACACCAGAGCGGCTCCTGCTTAGATCACGTCATGCTTAAAGCTAGGTTTCCGTCAGTAACACTTGTCACTAACTCCTCCATAACTGACCATTGCGCTGTCCTTATCATACTGGATTTAGCGCAGTCACAGAACATTAGACGACCGCAAGTAAAATCTAAAATAAACTTCAGTGGTTTAGAACATACCTTAAGCAACATTGACTTCAGTCCAGTTTTTAATAGTGCTGATGCAAATAATTCATTAGCCTATGTTATTAACACAGTGTAAAGCAGCGTTTTTAGAAATTCTACAATTTATTCAGTCAGTAAGAGAAACTATAACTTGAAACTATGGATAACTCCAGGTTTGATTAGATGTATTCGGCATAGAGACAAGCTACATTTAGGAGCTAAACAGTGTCCCGACAACCCTATACTGCAAATTTCGTATAAAAGGTACCGGACTTTTAGTAATAGTCTGCTCAGGAAAATAAAAATAGAGTACGACAAACAACAACCAAATGACGCAGGTAATAACAGGAAAAAGCTTGGAAGTACCTAAAAACCGTTACCTATACCTCTAACGAAAATATAGTCGATACAAGTTTATTAAATTTAAAAGAATCGCCTCAATCGTCGGCTGACGAAGTAAATAATTTTTTTGTCAACGTAGGAACAACACTTGCACAACAAATACAAAGTCAATGTGGCAACAACCTTTGTGATAATCACTCAAATTTCTCAACCAATTTAAAGAGCGGCAGATCTTCTGTTATTCTAGATCCAGATAAAATCGAAGTTGAACGTGTTATACTAACTTTAAAAAATAACAGCGCAGCAGGATAGGACAACATTAGTAACAACATCTTAAAGCATTTTAAACATATTTTTGCCCCCACTGACCCACATTTACCGTCTATGTTTTGCTGAGGGCGTCTTTCCCACATATCTTAAAAAGGCAGTGGTAGTCCCAATTTACAAAAGCGGTACAAAAGGTCTAATAACAAACTACAGGCCAATTTCGCTATTACCATCAATAGCTAAAGTCTTAGAGAAAATTGTCAACCGTAGATTAATGGCATACTTAGAAAGTCTCTCTGCTATCCACTTCCCAGTTCGGATTTAGACCTAAGTTGTCTACAGCAGACGCGGTACATCAATTAACGAACTATGTGACAGAAGAACTGGGGAAGAGAAAGCATGTTATAGGAATTTTCCTTGATTTAGCTAAGGCCTATGACACGGTGTCTATAGCTAAACTTCTGAAAAAGTTGGATGCCATTGGCATAAGAGGCATACTATTAAAATTCTATGCTGACTATTTAAAGGTACCAAAGTGTTCGAATTGGCGAGGTTTCTAGTGCAGAATTAAAAATACCTCAATATGGCATTCCATAAGGAAGTATCCTCGCATCTACCCTTTTCCTAGTCTATATTAACGACCTTTGTAATCAAACCTTAGACCATGGCAAAATTATTAGGTACATATGCAGATGATACAGCGCTTCTTTTTGCCGCTGACACGGCCGAGAAGGTACACGATCTTGCTCAACGCGGATTTAACATCGTAAACAACTGGCTAAAATATAATCTTCTAACGCTAAAAGCAGATAAAACTAAATTTCTTAAATTATCTATGCGGAAGCCACCCACTCAGTTAAGTAAAAACACTTTATATGCTCATAACTGTAATGACCCGTCACTTAACCTTTGCACTTGCCCTGTTATCCATAATACCTCTAACATTAAATACTTCAGATTTTACTTTTACTTTTGCCGTGTGGTTGACGGCATAAAATACAAGTGTCACCACCCCCTATCTTCCCGTGGGTGTCGTAAGAGGCGACTAAGGGATAATGCGATGCAAATACCATCTTTGCGTAGAGACGGAAAACTCGAAATCAAACCCTATACGTCTCGCGGCATAAATGTGCGCGTGGGATCGGGAGGTCCCGGGTTCGATTCCTGGGTCGGGCAGTGTTATTGGGTTTTTCTGTCACGAAATTCTCAGTAGCAGCATGGAGTCTGGAAATGTGCCCGGTACGGCAATAGGCTCGCCCCTTATTACGTGGGACTAAAGTATATCTGGCGAAAAGTGGGTGTAGAAATACACCTCTGCCTACCCCTTCGGGGATAAAAGGCGTGACGATATGTATGTATGTATGTATGTATGTGTATGTATGTATGTATTAAATACTTAGAAGTAATACTTGACGATTGCCTCTCTTTTAAGCAACATATAGCGGCCCTAACTTCTAGTATACGTAAACTTTTCTTCGTTTTTTAAAAGCCCCGTTACATAGCAGATAATCCAGTATTATAGATAAAATAAATCCTATATTTTTCTATTTATTTGGCGATTATAATCTGCCAGATGTGAACTGGGTACCTAATACTACCAACACTAATTCAGGGCTGTTTTGTAACGGCAGCTCAATGGCTAGTCAACATTTATGCAATTTTATGTCGCTTGTAAATGCATCCCAATTTAACAATATTAGTAACAGTAAAAATCGTATTCTAGATTTATTAATTAGTAACACTGACTGTATCACATATGATCCGTTCGATATATTACTTCCAAGCGATTCTCATCACCCGCCGTTCTGCTCCACTTTTGTGCATAAAACCTTAAATAAAACACTATCACATACTAAATCGCAAAAAATTTACTTCTACAAAGCGGATTATGAAAAGATTAATGAAGAATTGTCTAATATTAACTGGGCTACCATATTCAAATGTTTAACAGCTGAAAGTTGCGTGAATACTTTCTATAGTGTTTTGTTTGGCGTTATTAAAAACTTTACTCCCATGTCCCGCATGAAATCTACAAAATTTCACATTTGGTTTTCTAAATCACTGATCCATATTTTCAAAAACAAAAAAAAAGCTTGGATAAAATGGAAGATGTACGGTACTCGTTCACACTATGAGCAGTTTTCGTTTCTTAGGCGGAGATTTAATACAGAATGTAGAAAATGCTATTTAAATTATGTTTCTAACGCTGAAAATGAATTAAAGAAAAATTGTAATTATTTGTGGACGTATGTTTCCAACCGTAAGGCTAGTGCTGCAGGTATACCTGCCAGTGTACACTACAGGGCGCGATGTTCAAATGATCCCAGCACCATATGTAACCTGTTTTCCCAATTTTTTTAATCGGTTTATGAGCCTTCAACGTTTAATATTAGTAATTGGTTGCCCCCCGTAACTTATGCAGAAAATAGTGCTGTTATCAACAGCATTACTTTTACTTTAGATCAAGTAAAAAATGCGTTACACTCGTTGGATGCAACAAAAGGACCGGGTCCAGATGGTCTACCAGCGTATTTTATAAAAAAGACAGCAAACATTATATGTGTCCCTCTGCATATTATATACAATAAATGCATTATTGAAGGCGTATTTCCTGAAGTATGGAAAAGAGCCAACATAACACCAGTGCATAAAGGAGGTTCGAAAGATGACAAAGAAAATTATCGGCCTATTTCTATTCTGTCCGCCTTATCGAAGGTCTTCGAGAGACTTGTGCACGGAGCGATATATCCAACCCTTCATAATGTTATAATAAATCAACAGCATGGCTTCGTTCAAAGGAGATCTACCATCACTAACTTACTGAGTTTCACGGATTATTTATTTATTAATATGGATAAACAGGTGCAGGTTGATACCGTTTACACAGACTTTCGTAAGGCCTTTGATATGGTGGGCCATAAACTGCTGCTGAATAAGCTAGCATACAATGGTATTCGTGGGGACCTGTTGCGTTGGTTTGCTTCCTATGTGGTTAACAGAACTCAGAGAGTGGTGATCAAAGGTCATGAGTCATATCAAGTAAAAGTAACCTCCGGTGTGCCCCAGGGCTCTATCCTGGGTCCTTTGCTCTTTATTATATTTATCAATGATATTTCAACTTGTTTTAAGTATTCTATTTTTTTAATGTACGCGGATGACCTTAAAATCTACAGATCAATATATAAAAATACTGATTGTAATTTATTACAAGAAGACTTGTACCGATTTTCTAACTATTGCAATGATAATAAATTACAATTAAGCTTGTCTAAATGTGTAACAATCTCATATACGAAAAATAAAAAATGTGTTAATTACACATATACATTGACCGATACGGCCTTGAGCAAGGTAACTACCGTTAAAGACCTTGGGGTATTATTAGATGCTAAACTCCACTTTGATCAACACATCGATAAAATTATTAATAATGCTTATCGCATGTATGGTTTTGTCATGAGATCAGCTATAGATTTCAAGCATACCGATACTTACGTACATCTGTACAAAGCATTAGTAAGATCTCAATTGGAATACGCTGTGCTAATATGGAATCCGCTCTACCAAAAATACAAAGATAGCTTGGAGAGAGTACAATCTAAATTCCTCAAGACAATGCAGTATCGTTGCCGCCATAATAATAACTTGAGTAGAAATACTAGTACCACCAGTTCCACTAATAGAAAAAGTATCTAATTTAGAATCGAGACGTCTTTTTCTTGAAGAAATGTTTTTGTATGACTTGTGTAACAACAGATTCGACTGCACAGAACTAACAAATAAACTGCTTTATATTGTTCCTAGGACTGTCATCAGACGTGAGGTGCGCGCGCGCCCTTTGTTTGCTACTTATTACACCCATACTAACGCTGGAGTCCGTGCGAGGTGCACGTCGTATTGTCAGTAATTATAATTCACATTTTATAGATTTTGATATATTTACATTGTCACGTAGTAAATTCAGACACTCACTGTTACAGAAAGTTTATGAATAAGAGTAGATATTTGCTAAATGATATTATAAATTGTAAATCAAGTAAATTCCTACGATAGTTTAAGTTTTAACTTTATTTTATGACAATCGTTTTAACTCGCTAATCACTTCAGTTCATAACCTAATATTATTATAAACAACATGTGGATAACGTTGTGAGCTACACAATTACAGATATTGTCATGATATAACCTTAGATTAAGAAAATTGTGTAACTGTTTGTTTTCCCAAATAAAATAAAATAAAATAATAGGCTTATCATACGTGTATATCAGGCCCTATGTCAGTCTATTATACAGTATTGTATCACATCATGGGGCAGGACTCCAAAATCCATAATGTTGCCGATTGAACGGGCCCAAAGACCACTTCTAAAAGTGGCAACCTGTAGGCCTTTTCGCTTTCCCACGCACCGCCTATATGAACTATGTAATGTACTAACTGTACACACACTGTGACAGCTTTTCGTAATGTATATTGTCCTAAAACAACACACCACGCTAACTTATGACACTAATCTCACTAACAATAAGAGGCGTAGAGATATTGTATGTATTGCACTTTCCGAATCTAAATTCGTCTTCACAAACAGGTTTTATGCTTTCTTAGGGCCTTTTATATTTATCAAACTAAACAGAATACTGTTTATATATGACGTAAATTATTTCAACTGTAAGCAATTAGTGTATAAGTATTTACAATCTTTGGATTATAAGCAGACCGAAGATTTGCTAGCAGTGCTAAAATAAATTGTACCTTTGTCTTGACACTGTTATTCCATATTATAATTATTATAAAAATAACTCCGAACTATGCATTGGTCTTGTAGGTACTCATGTAATTATGTAACTCTATAAATGGTGTAGGCAGTAATAAGTATTAGTATATACATTTTAATTAGTAGTAAATTTAATAAACATATGATAGTGCTCTTACCGCATGTAGCACAGGTCCAACCTAGTACAGGCACCCATTATAATCTAGTACTTACTTACCTTAGAATATTATATACTATTATTGTAGAAAGTTAAATAAATAAATTATTAAATTATTTTTATTTTTAATAGCCATCTTAGTAAGTTAATCATATCACCAGATCAGTCATACGCGCCAGACGCATACTGGAGACAAAAAATCGTTTCACAGCGTTAGTGAAACAATTCAGCAATTTCACAGTGTTAGTTATACAATACTCCTCCGAAACCGTTGTACCGATTTGTATGAAATTGTATATATATTTGGTAGATCTGAAAATCGGTCGTAATCAATTTTTCAAACCCCTAAGTCATAAGGGTGGTCAAACCCAAACTCTTTTTTTATTTCCATTTCTGTATGATGTGGCATTAATAATACAAACAGCCCTTAATTTTCCCCCTTTTAACACTTAGCCCTATTTTTAATAGCCATATTAGTAGTTGTATCATATTTCCAGATCAGTTGTACACGACAGGTCCAAACTGGATTAAAAAAATCGTTTCACAGTGTTAGTCTTTCACGTTAGTCAAATTTTATATGTATATTCTTTAGGTCTGAGTATTGTTCGTAATCTATTTTTCAAACCTCTAAGTCGTAAGGGTGGTCCAACCTAAATATATACTTACTTTTTTATTTCGTTGGTCAATTTCTTAAGCTCTGATGTATGGATGGATGGAAAAAAAGAATGAGAAAAAAGACCTTAAAAAGGCGATACGGAGTTCGCCGGGTCAGCTAGTTTTTATATAAAAATAAAGTCAGAGCAAGGAGATATTGACACATATTTAGGTCAATATGTACGTACCTAAGTAATTAGCATAGGTAACTATATGTTATACCATGTTATTTACTTTGATTATTTTCATCTTAGAATAATTTCCCCACGAGTGGTAGCACCACAAAAAAGAAAATAGATATAAGTATACTTTCTCGTTCATTGCTCTTTCTATTAGTGAAAATCGCATATAAATCCGTTGCGTACCTAGCTTAAAAGATCTAAACCTAGTCTTATCTCAAAACGATTGATCTCTGTTAAGACTGTTGATATATATTATAAAATTTTATTTAATTCATCGTCTGATACGGTAATATGCTGAGTTTTTAAAATACGGTTAATTAAGTTTAAATATTACCCTAGATTTTGATTATATTTTAGTTTTGATATTCTATACTTTGATCTTTGTTTAAGTTTAATGTGGTTGATCTCAGTAACAGTTAGTTCTCTTTGTATAACATTCTATAGATTTAAGCCAACATCTTAAAGTTTATCTAAATAATTAAATTGGAGACTTGTTAAAGACTTGCAGTAAAGTTTTTGCCATAAAAATTAAAATTTATGAAACTACTATTTGTATGTGTACTAGGTATTGTAATAAATGAAACTTGACAAAATTAGTATTGTTTTTAATTTCGAATCGGTAATTTACAATCCGTCAGTAAATTTAAATAAAATATAAAAGAAAAATCAATGGTAACTACTATACGTCATATATTTGGTAAAGATAGTCCGTATAATAATATTATTTGGACCCTAAGATGACGTATTTGATTATACGTCATCTTAGGGTCCAAAGAAAAGCGACGCATGTGACTTTTAACGAAATGTAGCCATATTAGAAATATATTGTTTATTTCATGTTACAAAGGTCTATATGCACAGTAACATACAAAATTTTGAAGAAAATTGATTGAGCCGTTTTCAAAATATCACAAGAAACTTAGTTTCGAAACTTTGAAGTGCTCTCCTGTAAAATTGCTAAATATCAGATACGTCATTGTTCTACGACTGCGATGATACATGTATACATAGACTCACGCCTGTTTCACGGAGGGGTAGGCAGAGACTACGGGACGCAATTTGCAACGATCCCGACATATCTCTCTTGTTTCCAAATATCTTTAAATATATATTTCTTGTGAGCGTGTGTATGTCACTGAACTCCTCCTAAACGACTGGACCGATTTTGATGAATTTTTTTGTATGTGTTCAAGGGGGCTCGAGAATGGATTAGATTCACAAAAAAAAATGCGAATATAAAAATAATGCGACCCGAGGTACGCCGGATCAGCCAGTTATATATAAATTGATACTTAATAACAATGCACTACAATGTTAAGAATAGAAACAGTAAACAATCAAATTGGTAGGACTATATTATAATGTCCAATTATTTTAATTTTTATAATTGTGTTTAAGTATCGTTTGTAGTTAGCATTGATATAAAAAACCCAGCCAATAATTGAATAAGTTTGTAAGTATTTGAGTGTCGTATTACTATAATACATTTATATGTACGTATATAATAATAATAAATAAAAAGCTGATCAGGTGCTACCTGATCAGTTTTTATTTATTTATTTTTTATTTTCACAAATAAATAATACTTAAGTATTCAATAACAAAACTTTATTTTACTTTATAAAACGTACAAAAATTTAAAACAATTTTCTTTCAGACCGGTGTTCTCAAAATGTGTCTCATTCTCAAGCTGGAGATATTATCATCAAGCCACTTCCTCAAAGCTGATACTTTGGCGTAAACTCCGGGGTAATCGGGCCTGGCGCAGCCAAGACCCCAGGACACGATACCAGCTAGTTTGTTGTTGTAGACTAAAGGTCCACCGCTGTCACCCTGGAAAGAGAGAAAGTAGTCTAAGATAACTGAATAACTATTTGGTTTTGAGTTCAACGTCCGTGTGCAGCAATAAGAGATTTCATCACGACAGCCTAGAGACGTCCACTGCTGGACATAGGCCTCCCCCATTAATTTTAGATCAGGTAAACGTGATAATATTACTAACTTTGATTAAAATCTACCTGTAATAATTTTGGACAGTGTAATCACACCGTGCGACCTAATTTGCTTCGATTAAATGCAACATGCTTAGAATAACACATTAGATAGAAAAGAAGACCATTTGCTTTTGTAAAAAGCATTAAACTACAAATAAAGCACAGAAGTGAATTAAAAAAAGAGAAGAAGATGATTTGCTTCGATAAAAAATATGTGCAATGTTTTTCGAATACAAAAAATAACTGAGATAAAAATAGGTGAGAAAGCTTTTGATACAATAAAAAGGAAAATGAGAGAGCAATAATTATGCTTTGGAGAATTTAAGAGAAGGAAGTGAGACAAAGCAAAATGGATTTTGTTGAAGGGTTTTTGCTAATATGAGATCAATATTTTCTTCGTATTATGCTTCATCTCACTTCTTTTTGTTATTCGAAGCATATTGCATTTTCAATATCAATGAAGAAAGTGAAGAAACTCATACTCACCTGGCAGGCATCTTTACCACCTTCGGGAATACCAGCACACAGCATCGTCGGGGTGATACTATAAACTGGCTTGTAAGCGTCGTTGCAGATCTCTTCGTTTACTTTGGGTACTACAACCCTTTGTAGCATAGTTGGAATGCCACCTCCTTCCTAAAAAAAATATTACGCAATCTTAATTTTTAAGCTTTTTAAGATAAAGTTAACTTGCAGTCGATATAGTTCGTCGATGACGCTAAAATCTGTTATAATCTAAGTAACTCTAAAACAGTATGTAAATAATTAATACTGATGATAATATTATTTTTTAATAAAAAAAATAAAATAGTTTGATACATCAAGTTAAGAATTTAATAATCTTCAACTTGATATATCAAATCGAAATCGAAAAGAATCGAAGTTTCTAGGCAGACATACAGAGTAACAATATTTATCTTAAAACAAAAGCCAGCAGTAGTAAGCAGATTTAAGTAGCACATCAAGTGACCCTTTTTTTTTGTCTTGGTTTCGGGTTGGAAAATCCTCATGGAGTCCCTCCGCCCGGGGGAAGGGCGCCGAGGACTGTCAGACTCTTACTGACTAAAAACCAACCCGTGTTCTTCATGTACCCGTGTGTCGGACGGTCGGGTATCGCCGAAGCATTCCTCGCTATCCCCCGACGGGTATTGGCCCGCCAGGTCAGGCGGGCTCCGAACAAAACCCCTTGGCGGCGGATGAAGGTGTTGGGCTCCGTCGCCAAAACACCCAGCGGCCACAGAGGACATCCGAGGACGGCAACACAACACCGCATCTCCTCTTCCTCTGCAGCCCCACCGCGACGCAACAATGGTGCGCCCCCATTTGGTCGCGGGAGATAGGGCGCGCGGCAGCGCAACAACGACACGCTTCTCCTCCCGCGACCGCGCCCAACTGTGAGGGACAGAAGAACCGTCCCTCGCACCCGCACCATTGGACGCATCCTGCGCAGGCCTCCGTCAAGCCCACGTGGAGCGTCCACTCCCGAGATCTCGCTTAGCTTCACCGTTACGACCGCTTACCCACGGTTGCTGAGCCCCCCACCACGACAAGGAGGAGATCCGACGAGGGGGACAACAAGTTACCCTACCAATCAAAGTGATGACCTCTTCTATTATTACTTTACTTTACCGATCTGTTACGAATGGCTAGTCAGTTAGTCAGTGACACACAGAATTTTATTGAAAAGAGGGCTTATAATACTTACCCTAATATTTCCCCAGCCAGTAACTACAGTCATTTCTCCATCAAGAACTTGTTCACCTTCATTCATCATTGGAATAGGAGCAATCCTATCATTGAACTCTAGAGGCTCCGATAGCCAGAGTATAGCAATATCAGAATCCATCTTATAAAAGTCGAATCCAGGATGCCATATTAAGTCTCCAACTTGATGCACTACTCCACCATGTGCGTTGTATGATGATCCTGCTCGGATTTGATACAAATCTGGTTGTGAACTGAAATATCGAACAAAATTAGGTATTTCTTATAGATTTGCATGAAGAAGGCAAAATTCATAGCATCATGGATATTGCCAAATAGGTTAGCAAACTGACAAATGACAGAAGGCTGGATTATTTTTTACAGTAACGGTCGATTTTAGGCAAAGCTTTATAAACGTAATCTCCGCTGCCTAGTTCATTAGCCAAATGACATTATCACCGTCAACCTGGTGGTGCACTAAAATTATTGACTAATTCTGTATTAATTATGAGCACAGCTAAAGAAGTAAATTTTCTGCATGGCACGAAAAGTATATGACCAGATTTTGAAAAGTAAACTCAATATTACTTACCCACTAATACAATGTGCTGCTGTCACTATGATGTCTTTGTCAACAATAGCACCGCCACAGGTATGCCTTCCCCTTCGAAGTATAGAAACTTGGTACGGAACTTCATTGATTTCTACATCTTCACCACCCACTATCCTTATGTCATCTAAGGACTTTATGGTTGGTGTTGAAACTGTAACAATATAAGTTTTGGAAAGTTTATTGTTCAGCATTTCATTGTGTGTTTTACTTAAAAGAGCATAAACGTTTATCATGAATTTATTGCAAAAGCAACTTAAATTAATATTTTCACCTTGAAACCAGACAGATTTGACCATTCGCGGTAGTAAACTAGTAGTTACAAAACATCAGTACTCAGAAGAACCAGACCTAAAGATTATTCTCCTGCTTTTTAAACGTTTTTGAATATGAATTGATGTTTGTTTGTTATTTCGAACAATGACTGCTTAACTACTTTTAATTAAACTTTGCAGTTACATACGGATTTCAAAAATGCATATGTTACCTTTTGTCACCAATTATTAGACTAGTTTAGTGGGATACCACTATTTTATGTAAATATGATAATATTTACATAAAATAAACTAAATGTGAAAGAAGCAAGAGAGATATGTTAGGACCGATACAAATGGCGTTCCGAAGTCTCTCGCTACCCCTTTGGGGTGAGTCTTTTTATATGCAAACTAAATGTTACTGACGAGTTTAATAACAATTAAGTGACTGAAACTTAATATCAGCCACTTCAACTTTTGCCATATTAGCAGTCTTTACTCTTTACATAGTTTTTGGTTGTCCTAATTAAACGTTGGTAAAAAAAAATTTAAAAATGCTTTAGGGTTAAAAATGCAAGATGGAAGGATATATTTTTTTAAATTTTTGATTTACTTATAATAAAAAGCTCACAAGAAAATATATATAAAATTTTATGAGAAGAAAAATAAGTAAACAAAAAACATACCAACACAGCTGATGACAGCGAAGTAGAAAACCAAAGACCACATGATGAAGTAGCACAATCACGAACCATTGTTAATGATTGGGCATATATACTACTAACATTACAAAAGATTATTAGGGTCAATATAATTTAACTGATAACAAGGCCTTCATTCGCTCTCGACTGATAACTAAACCTAAGTTTAGTATTTGTATTTAGGGAATGTACTTTATTGATAACGGTTTAATGAGAATAGCCCTTCATACGGTTTGTACCGGGTTCTGTATACTATAACTGGTACAATAATTATAGTACCTACTAAGTTCACTTTCAAATTTTTTTTTTATTAGGTTACGTCTTAGGCTGAGGTTTCAGTACCATGGCGTGCATGTTGAGATTTTGGTGCGGTTGATTTGGCGAGATTGTTTCATGTGTAATAAATTCTTTTTTTTAATTACTTGCTAATCGGTAGAAGAAATCATAATACATAAATTGTTGTTTACAAGTCTCTTGAGAACAATCTCGAGAGACTTGTAAAGTCTGCTAACCCGCACTTGCGTTGCGTTGTGGATTACTTTTGCTTTCTCATGGAGAGAAGAGGCCCGTGTAGGGCTGATATTATATTTAATTGCTTTTCATATTAGATGAGCTAGCAGCTCAAGCTTAGTTAGCGGTAATCCTCAAAGCAATAATACTCGTAGTTTCTTTTTCTAAGAATTTTTGTCAGTTTTATCTTTCTAGAAAGAAAAGACGGTTTATATTTTGCCCAGACAGAGCAATATGACATACATACATACATAGACTCACGCCTGTTTCCCCGAAGGGGTAGGCAGAGGCATATTGAACGCCCACTTTTCGCCAGTGTTTTGATCCCACGTAATAGGTGGCGAGCCTATTGCCGCTTATTGGGACATTTTGTTTGCCAGAGCCTCGTCCGCTGATCGGCAGGTGCACCACTTGCAGGTGAGGTTGGCTTGGGACCCTAAGTTCTTGGTGGGAACCCTATGCACCCAGGGAACCCTATGCACCCTAGCAATATGAGTACCCAGAAAATAATTATAGAAAAGCAATGCGCGCTACGGTGAAGAAAATATGCACTAAAGTAACAAGACAGAATACAGGTGAAATACGGTTGTATAAAACTACGTCCCGATCATTCTCCAATTGGAACAAAATAGTTTTGCGACTTTTCTTTAATCTTTTGCTCGGTCGAATTGGCCACTTTCTACCCAAATTGGGAAACCTTTACCATATCACTTATAATAGTTTTAAGAAATGGATCTCTAAAAATAAAACAGTCACAAAAACAAAAATAAATAATTTATTTATTCAACTAATATTATCTTTGCTTTAGGATAATGTTGACAAATACAACCAAACCTTGCCAGGGATTCCTAAAATTCCACTCTTGGACTTGACCAAGTTTTCAAACGAAAATGTTACACTTGCATTGATAATCTAATCAAAAGACATTGTAGTAATTATTTGAAGTACAAATCTTACAAAACGTGCTTGATAATATGATAATGTTATATGTTAAGGTTATTCAGACAACATTTTTCGTGTTTACGCAATCTGATAATAACATACTTCAGTTGCAAGTGGCAGATAGTGGAATACGCGTTTAACTAATATCTATTAGTGGTGTTACCTAGTTTTAAGTGCTTACTGCGCATTTAATGAAATCTTAGTATAAGTGTTGTTGAACCTCTGTTGTAGGAACTCCGTATTCTACTAGATTTATTTTTTCTTAATCGTTTTTGACTGGTCTCGTACTTTGTGAACCTGGCTGCCAGAAGTCATAGCCTCGGTTTGGACCGTAGACAGAGAAACCTATAGACAACTAGATAGCTTCCATCTCATTCATATAAGAAAGAGAACAGCTTATGCATACGTCATGTAAAGAAAGAAGAAAGAATGATATGATTTTCTGTTTCATGTCGCGTGCCGGTTTTTTCAAGGTCAGCACAGTTTTTTGACAGTACTGTGCTAAACAAACATTGACAGTTCGCCATAGTTTCTAAGCTTTGTATCTCTATTTGGTGTTGCTTACGTTTGAAATTATTTTTTCCCAAACCACATAATTTCATGTCATAAAAAATATAATAATATTGTTTTACTTGTACCAACGGTGAATCAAAATACATATTATAGTAGGTGTATGGTATACAAAATATTGGATTGATAATGTGCAGTGAATGAACTTACATGGTATAACTTCTTTAATTCACTAAGCATCCAGCTAACTTATAATGAGATCTAACAATGGTTTTTCTATTGTGTCTGCTAATTATCGGACGAGCAGTTTGTAAGTTTTTATGCGAAGATTGGATTCATATTTTAATTTAATCATATTTTTATTTCATCATATTTTTTGCAGTTGGATTGAAGCTACGGTGTGAAAAAATTGGACACCAAAAATGTTGTCAAGCATCTCTACAATGTCACATAACTTTAATGTTGTTTCATTTTTTTCTATACATATTCACTATCCCACATCACGAACCTTTTTTGGTACACTTTACTGAAAAACTATCTAGCCTATAGATTTGTATCACGCCTATATCCCCGAAGGGGTAGGTAGAGGTGTAAAATTACACCCATCCTAATATCACTAAGAAATTTTTAACACAAATCCTTAGCAACATTTGTTCTAGCCTGAGAGCACGTTAAGCCGTCGGTCCCGGTTGTCATGAAGATATTTGACAGTCGTTATAGGGCGTCAGTACCTTCTAAATAAACTGTCACTAGTCTAAACCATGGAATATCGCTATCCCTTCGGGTTGTGGAGGGCAGACAGGCAGTCGCTCCGCGGAAAAGCTAATATTCAGCCAAATTCGGTTAGACTAGTAAGCGGACCCCAGATTGAAACTGGGATAACGCTAAGAGGATGATGATGATGAGTAATCACAGATACCTTTAGACAAATTAAGGCCGCTCGAGCGGCGCGGCTTTAATTTGTCGCGACCGAGCCGCGGCGAACCCCGAATCTGGTACTGCTAAAAATCAGGGTAAAATCTGTGATATCACCTATCGTTCTGTCTCACATGCGGCACGCCAAGCATTTGTCTACTCTGTCTACGGTTTGGACAAATCTTTGTATGATAAGCACGTAATTCATAATTATAGTCATTTTTTTTTTATTTACAATAATCGTGAAAAATGAATTTGAAGAATGTCCAAAATCATTTAACACTTAATTGTTTTTTTGCGTGTGTGCACATTTCGTTGTGTTAATTAAGTTTGATTAATTTGATTTGAATTGAGCACCTTACCTTAATGTGCTGGCCGTAAATGCACCTATTTATATTTGTATTAGACCGTGCAAGTCATTATATGACCTTTATTAATATCGTGCACTGGATAGCATCCTAAAAAAATAAAAGACTGTTTATGTCACCATGTCGGTAAATAGGTGTAGGCTAAATCTATTAAGCTGAATTAGGATCATTTCCTACTGTGAAATTGATATTATGCATTTCGGCTCACTCCCTATAACAATGCAATTCTATGTCATGCATCACTTGATTCTAGATGTATTAATAAAATTCTTGCGGTACTGACTGTCTGACAGACAAGCCACAGCCGATACTATTGGGCACAAGAACTAATTTGGCATGTATGTTCCTTCGAGACCGTAGAGGTGTACTGAGAATGCATCGAAATTCCCACGAGATCGGGCAAATCTAAATACTTTAGTCTATATCTATAAATGATCGACTCTGTCGGTAACACTGTAACTATTAACAACCAATACTTCAATTTTAATTTTTTTTTAATTCTTTTTGATACTAATCTTAATGTATATATTTCTTGTGTGCGTGTGAATTTCACTGAACTCCTCCTGAACGACAGGACCGATCTTGATGAATTTTTTGTGTGTGTTCAAGGAGACTTGAGAATGGTTTAGATTCACAATTTAGTCCACTGGAAAATGTTTTTTTAGTTAATTTTTAATTTGTAAGTAGTTGTGGATTTTGGAATGTTTCACATTGGAACCGACGGACTGCGCTGCTATCGCAGTGTCAAATCTCATATTAATAATTTCGTCAAGGAGTACATCGAAACCTTACCTGAATAATAAAACATAAAAAAGTAAAGATTTCGAGTTGACAACATATATCCGCAAAATTCGGATTGTCGAGTATTTTGTTAAATTGTAATGGTTCTGACAGACAAATCACAGTCGCCATATTGGCCAGTCTAGCGAAACGTCAACCGGATAACATTTTGAGTACTACCATAGAGCATAGATATTTATTTATAGAGATGTATTTCTTATTGGCGCTTTTAAGACAAACTTTCTGTGACCAGTGTGACCCATATTGCCGCTTGGCGGCGTGGCAGTTGCGCTGTGACAGCTGAGTCTACGAGTGCAAGAGAGACGAAAGTTTCTCCTGTGTCACTTAACTACGAGAGCAAGAAATACGGAGAACGACATCAGCGGCGCCAACGACGCCAACTACGTACTACACTGACAACCGTCAATACGCCAACTTTAATCGGCACACGACATCCTTAAGAAATAAGCTTCTATTATGTAAAAATTTGTTTTCATTGGTACTACTAATTCTTAGTACTAAGTAGTTTGTATGTGTAAATCCTTTTTGCAGTTATATTTCTTAAACAGTTATAATGACATTTATAATAAAGGCGATTTGTGTTAACCCGAACCACAGAGCATAGATATTTAATAAAATTTGTATTCATTATCCGAACATAGATGATATACTATAACTAGAGAACCCCAAATTTACGCGAGCGAAGCCGCGGGAAAAAGCTAGTAGAGTATAATAATGGCGGTAATGGAATATAAATGCCTTTGGCCCACCTGAAAATGCCTTTAAAATGGTGTATTTTCTTAAGGTAGCATTTAAAGGTTGTAGAAACAATGTCAAGGATTTTTATTTCTTAAGGTAGCATTTAAAGGTTGTAGAAACAATGTCAAGGATTTTTATCAAAGTCACTACTCACGTAAGACAGAATTAACAGCTTAAGTGTAAGTCAACACACACACATGGGATTTGTTTTTTTTTATTATTTGTTGTTATAGCAGCAAAATAAATACACGACAGGGTGAACATTGGACTTGGTTTCTAACGGATTATGAGATAAAGCCCGCTGATGCTGCACGAGACGGACAGACAGATCAGAGCTCCTATTGGCACCCTTGACCCTAAAAAGAAGACTATGACTATAGATATCGTGTAGCACTCCTACCAATTTATCAGTAATTATCATCAGCAAGCGGCGATAGCCCAGTGGTGTACGTAACGGATCCCCAGTTACCCCGGGCACACACCTATGACTTTTCGAAGTTATGTGTGTATTAAAAATATTAATTATCGCTCGCTTAACAATGTGCCCGGTAGATGGCAATAGGCTCGCCCCCTACTACATTGGGACCAAAACATATCTGGCGAAGTGTGGGTGTGTAATACACCTCTGCCTACCTCTTCGGGGATAAAAGGCGTGAAGATATGTTATTTTATAGCAAATAAAAGGTCGTACACTGTACTTTGGCAGTAGAACTAATAGTGTGCCTAGATTTACCATGCGTAAATCAGCAAAGTTAAGCAACGTTGTCAAGGTAGCAACTTGGTTGGATGTCTGTGTGTGTGTGTCTTATATGAACAATATAAGAGTGCTATCCTATTCCATAGTGCATAAGGTCCGCTTCTTGTATTAGGATAAGAATCGTTAGAATACAGCGCCTGTCTGCAGTCTGTAAGCTCCAACACCAGAGTTGGTTACACAAGCACCGAAATAGAAAGATTATACAATACATATTATAATTGTAATTAACCCTCAACTGCGTAGATCATTTAAATATTCATAAAACCCTAGATCAAAACAAGTTCTGATTTGAATACGGTCCCGAGGAAGGTCACCCACTCGTTGGACTGACCTAATAAAAACTGTGACGCATAAATCGGTGGTAGAGTGATCCCGGGATGCACTTACAGACACTTAGCGAAGTCTGCCTGTAAACAAAATCAAGAGACGACGACCACTCTGTCAAGAGTGAACGACTGAAGAAGAGAAGATTTGAATACATATGAATTGATTCAACAGATATCAAAGACTGCGATATTTTAAACCATATTGTGATTTCAAATAAAGATTATTAGAAAGACAATTTTAAATCTAGCAAAGTTATAAAAATATTAAAATGAAGGCCGATATATTCGATTATTTTATTACTGTAGAACATTACCGCCGCCCGGTGTCATGGTGTTTCGCGGCGGTAGATTACACTTACGGGTAAACAGGACATACATTTTATAATCTTCCTTCTTTGTAGTAAGTAATAATTAAGAGTATAGTTATATTTAAGACTAGATTTGAGTAGTGAATCTTTGAAAAAAGAATTTTACTTTACTAGAGCTCGAAAAATTTATTAGCGAGGAAAGTTACTCGAATTTCAATTTCATTCAATACACACTTAGTACACAGTCAGTGACGAGCTCGAAGTGCAAAGGAATGATTTGAGTTCTGTCCGTTTTATGAAGTTATGATACTGTATTAATAACATTACCGCAGCAATATACACTTCACCAGAGCCACACACTGACAGGCGATCTTTGGTTGTCGCAAAATGCGAAACTTTCCAAGCGTACTCAAGACGACCATGCCTACTAAGACCACGCCACATAAACATGGCAAGTATGAGATATTTACCCGTAGTATTCTGGGTTGGGTCAGTCCTACAGTACTGTAGAATTGACCTAACGAACCAGAAAAATATACTCTGAGCAACAATTAATTTTTGTAGGCTACTTTTCTGATTCACTTCAATTGTTTGTGTCACACATGTCTTGGAGAACACTGAGAACTCTCAGACGTGCAGGTTTTTTTTATGATGATTTTTTCACCATATAGAAAGCAATGAAATGAAAGCTTCAAAAAGTCATATGTGCGCGTAGTGGATTCGAACACGAGACCCTTTACTTAGCAGTCTGTCGGTTTTTCTAGTAGGGTATCACTTCTCAGGATGAATGTTATGGGCCACATTTACCAGGTTTTTTACTTGATTACTTCATACAACACCAACAACAGCTTTCACTATTATTTTAGACTAGAGGACGCCGGCAGTTACGCCTGCACATTTTTTAAATTTATCTGTTTTGACTGATCCCGTGGGTATTTCGGGAAATCCCTTCTTAGTGCTCCCCTACGGTCCCCAAGGAAAATACATGGCATATTTCAGCTTACTGCGCCTAATAGTTTAGGCTGTATCTTGTCTGTCAAACAGTCAGTAACGCAAGGATTTTATATATACAGATGATTTGATTTCGACGTACTATACTCACTTAATCAGCTCGCGTTTTATGTTTGTGATTTCACAAACTGTTTGCACGGACGGTTTTGCATAGACGCAACTACGAAACATTACAATTGAAATCCATCTTCATGATTGAAACTTTTATTGGATTTTTTTATTCTAATCGGTTCTCTAACCGTTTTGGTATACAGTGCCATTAGTTAGTATATACATATATTCGTGAGGTCTAGAGTTCAGCTATTGCTAATGTAATTGTTTATGAACGGTCTTAAAAGTGTATATGGTACATATTCCGAGAGACAATTATACCTGTACTGCAGTGACAACTGCTACTAATTTAACCAGATTGGACAGAATATGTATTTACATAACATAACTTCATGCCTTTATCTCCGAAGGGGTAGGCTGAGGTGTATTACACACCCACATTTCGCCGGTTATGTTGCGAACCCAATGTAATAGGGGGTGAGCCTATTGCCATCTACCGGGCACATTATTAAGCGAGTGATAATTAACATGATTAATCTACACTATAATAATATTATAAAAAGGAAAAATTTGTATTTTTGTTTGTTTGTTTGTTTGTTTGTAATGGATAAACTCAAAAACGACTGGACCAATTTTAAGATTTTTTTCACCATTAGAAAGCTACATTATCTGCGAGTAACATAGGCTATATTTTATTTTAGAAAAAAATAGGGTTCCGTAAGATATTTGCGGTTTTCGGACCCAAAATGTAAAAATCATCCAAAAAAGTTCGTTATTTGGCGTACACCGCCTAAACTATAAAAGATAGAATCATAAAATGTTCTAATTAATTTAAGACCTTAAAAATATCTAAAAAAAGGCCGTTATACACTATGCCTATCTATTTCGAGTTAAGCACAACAACCATATTCTTATAAAAAATCTTGAAATTTTTTATGGCTACATTTAAACGCATTTATTTTACACATGTCATTACTCCTTATCAAAATAAATTATTATGTCACAAAGTACTGTTTATGTAGATAATATTTAGTCTGTAATTCATTAAAATTGGACGTTTGGTTTGACAGTTAGGGCGAAATCAATCTATACATACTCTATACTTACACATAAATAAAATTAGAGAGTCTGTTTGTAATATTAAAATACGGACGGAATTTTCACTGGCAGATAGCTAATTTACCAAAGAATAACTAAAGCTATATATTAACCGGGTAAGCGAAGTTTTTCCCCCAGGACGCGGGTGAAACCGCGGGAAACAGGTATACATATAAATAAAATTGGAGAGTCTGTTTGTAACATCAAAATAACCGCTTTTTACTTAATGCACATGGATGTATACACGGTACATATACCGAAATGACATTTATTACAATTTCTGTCTGTCTGTCTGTTTGTTCTCGCTAATCTCTGGAACGGCTGTACCGATATTGACGAGACTTTCACTGGCGGATAGCTGATGTACCAAGGAGTAACTTAAGCTATAAATTAATCGGGTACGCGAAGTAGTTCCCTCAGGACGGGGGTGAAACCGCGGGAAACAGCTAGTACACACATAACTTCGAAAAGTCAGAGGTGTGTGCCCGGGGTACCTGGGGATCGAACCCGAGACCATCGTCTCGGCAGTCCGTTACGTACATCACTGGGTTACTGCCGCTTCTTATATGCATTTATTTTTGTATAATGTGGAAAAATTTATACAGAGAGAGAGAAGATTACTGTCTGACCTCCGCAATCCAAATGATGATATCCCATGATTTAGACCAGTATCAGTATATTATTATTTAAGGGTATTGACTCCCTATAACGTTTTTCAAAGATCGACGCCTTAACCCCCCACGTGATTACAGCACGCACTGTCGTGCTCTAATTTTGGTGGTCCGAAGTGTTTGAGTGTCTCAATTAAAAATCGTTCTATTGGTCGCGGTTTTTTCACGTTTTGTTTTACTTAAACCAAGAAACGAAAGTAGTAACTATTAGAATAATTCATATTCTATGCATTTAAATCGTTTAAGAAGGGTGAGGGAAACGAAACGCGCCAAAAATATTGAAATATAATTATTTGTGTCTCAGTTGCGAAAGCGTCCGCCATTGTTGTGTTTTGTTCCGCGATCTTTATAATAAAAGTTGTCTTGTGGAAGAAACCGGTGAATATTTTATAAAGATACTTATATAGATTTACTCAGAAATAAATAAAGATTAATTGTGAAGTGACATTATGCGTGGCAAAGACAAGAAATACAGTGATAAAAGGCAAAAACTTTTTAGAAGGGCTATTTCTACTCTTGAAACTCGCTATTTTCGTAAGTGTTTTATGATAAATATTCTTTTAATAGTTATGAAAGACATAAAAATACCCAGATTATTTATCTGAAAACCTATTTTAGCAACTAAATACTAGCATTGTTGTACATTTTCACTGTTATCGTGTTTCAAATGGTAAATAATTCACAGCCACAGTATTCGTAACAGTAACATGGCTGCCTGGCACGGCGAACTTTTTGTTACGCGTTCGGATTATAATTTTTTTAGTGGCGTTAGATTCGTTTGTTACAAATTAACAATGAATTGTGTGAATACCTAAAGATATATGTGATAATGTTTTTGTGTTTATGAACCAAACAAGTAATGAAATTCATTAATATGTGATGAAATGTTTGTGTGAACGAGTGAAAAAAAACAAACCTCTAAGTTTGTTAGCTTGTTTTGCCGGAAAAGTGAGTATTTAGTAGTAATTCATGTTATTATTATGATAGCTGATTTTATAACTAACACAATGATATGCAATTTATGTGATATAATTATATTAAGGTGTCATAATTAATTTTTTTCCGGTAACCTACGCCAATGAAAATTTGCAGGAACGTGACCTTTCGCACTTGTGGCACTTTGCCTTTAGTTTGCTCGCACCTCAAGGGTTAACGTGTTTATGAAGGCACGGGGCAAGTGATAATTTGGCATCCGAGAAGTGAGTGCTGTCTGTCGTGGGCTTATACCCTTTGTTGGTATTTTTACTTCATTATTATTTTTCTATCTTTCTCATGAATGTGGCTATCACACACAAAAAGATTTTTCAAATCGGATCAGTAGTTTCAGAGATAAAGAGTATGGATATATACATAGATAACACTTGAATTTTTTGAGATTCCCTTAGCTCACATTAATGTGACTAATGCCATAGTAAATGAGAGCCATAGATGAATACATTCTGCTATATTTCGTTTGTGTCCGCCATGGGTATAGTTTCCATACTAAGGTGCCCATTTACCTTTAGATAGATTAGCTCATCTGCTCTACTCATCTGTCCATGTGGTGACGAATTAAGAATACGGAATGTCACCACCCCATATCATCCCATGGGTGTCGTAAGAGCCGACAGAGGGAGCATAATTATTATGCAGAGAACAGCACTGTAAGAGAAGGAAAACTTGATACAAACCCTATACCAACCCGTTTGGCCAGCGTGGTATGGTTGGCCAATTCCTCCTTTCAAAGGAGAGGCCTAGTCCAGCAGTGGACTGTTAAAGGCTGATGATGATGATGAACTCATCTGCATGGGGTAGAAAATTTTATGATAATATATTTAGATTAAATTTTGTGGCAAATATGATTATCGAAGCGCCTTGTAAATATTTTCAAGCAATTTTGGCGTTATGCATAAAATAATTTGCTCACCGAAAAAGTCAACACTGTGTATCTCCTTTACACGAATTTTCATTCTTGGCTCGAGTCAGCTCTAAGGGTCGGTTACCTTTCTAAGAGTTTTTACAAATTGCGATATTGTTTCCTATTTCTTAGAAACAAAGTGGAACATTGCCTTACTTTGTTCCGCTTTGGCTAGGGTTATGTACCAGTGATAGCGGATAGCGGTTTTATGGGAAAATAATAATTTATTTGATGCGGTTAGCAATAACAGTTAGACATAATAATATCATACGCGCTGATCTACGCTCATAGCATGACTTGGCTTTTCGTTTGTAGTAAGTCGACAAAGTTAAGCAACGCTTGCGCAGGTCACAAATTGGGTGGGGACTGCGTGCGGTATTTACATCAGAGCATAACAGTGCTTCGGCGGCGAAACGTAAAGCTAGTCGGTCCTTGTTCTTCCCTCAGGCTAAGTTATGTCGAAAACCTTCGAGCAGTCAAAAATTTAGTTTCTAATTTCATTCGTTTCAAAACCTGCAGGCTCTCAAACAGTGACAGCTTTTATCTCCTTAGGAATTGCTAAATGTAAACATTTAAAATCCTGCCGTAGTGGATGTAATTAAATCCACTGTCCAAACATGTCTTGCAGATGATTATAGCTGCTATTTTAAGTCAACTTCTAATGTACAATCTTTTCTAATAGTTATTCCAACTTAACCTACTTAGCTTTATCAGAGTTTTCCTCACGTTCAAAAAACTTTATCGAATTAACAATTATTTCAACAAAATTAAGATAGATTGCGAGTAAACAAGGACTTCTTGGCTGAACTAAAGAAGTAAAGAAAAGTTAGCGTTGTTCGTTTAGACGCCCCGCTGTCCGCACTTACTAGAACCTAAGGTACACTTTTATTTCACCCAAGTTCGCAGGTAATTTACGTTTTATTCCCGTTGTGTATCGGCAAAGTTTCACCTAGTTTCTTACTAAGTTGGAACAAATATTTTGACAATTGATTGGGCATTCATTGGTCGATACTTCCTTATACGAGTCGTCCAACCGTGGTAATGTGGAGAAACTAGATTGTGTGATATAACTATCGACATAGTTGCTTTGTTTTTTGTACATATGTGTGTGATGGGCATTGTGAGTGATTTGAATAGAACAAAGTAATCAAAAACTTCTTGTGTGTATTGATACTTGTTAAGGCCATTGTTTTCTTGTAAGTTATGGCTTTTTGTTTACTTGGCCAGTTTCATAACTCGCTCTTTCTAGCTTCGGAATCTATTTTGAGGACTTTATGGAGAACTATCGGACACACAAATTTCCTTACGACGTTTTTCATCACCGCCATCGATAACAAACATTTACTATGCAGATAACTTACAATAGTCATGGTTCGGGCCGTGAATTTGAACCCGTGACTTTCTGAGTAGCATCATAATTTACGCGATTAAGACGAATTTAAATAATTTGCATGATGTAAACAAATTGCGAAAGTTTGAAAGCGACCTCTGCGTAGCAATTTTTTTGGTTTCTCCACTCACCTCTTGCTGCTTACACCGTTACTTGTACACCTTAGCTAAAGAAAATTTAGTTTAGAATCTCAGCATCTGACTGTAATCAACGTATTTTAAACTCATACGTGCTTATTCTAAGCTAGAACCACTAACAGTAGCCATTAAATCCTTTCCAGTGGCCGCAAGTACACTTTTCCAATACGCTCTCACCGCAACGAGAGTCTTAGGACTATAAAGCTAAATTATTCGTCACAATGGCGAAAGAATTCAATCCTGGTTTCCAAGTAGCTTATATAACATGTGGAAATTGCAAAAATGCACAGTTGCAGTTTATCTTCATAAGAATTGTGGAATACTTGTTCTTATTGATTTTGTAAGCTTTGCCGTTTAAATCCTAGTAAAAGATGCAAACAGCTACGTCTTGAGATATCTTTTTTAAATTCAGTCGTTTCTGCCCGATCACGTGGGAATTTTGGACAGTCCAGTCCCCTCTTACTGCACTCCTATGACACTCTACAATATACATGCCAAGGAACATATATTATGCCAAATTGCAGTTTCAGCGCTCAGTAGTTTCAGCTGTGCTTGCCTGGTTTAGTGGTGGTTAGCAACCCTTACTGCTATGCCAGAGATCGCGTGTTGGATTTGTAGCTAGCACAAAGAATTTCACTGTATGAAAAGCACGATTATTTGTTTCATGTATGGGTGTGATAAACCTAACACATGTATTTATTTAACAGTTATCTGGTTACGACGTTCAAGCTATGGCTAGTTTAGCCCTATATGAGTTTAAGTTGTGTGGTATCTATAACTAATTATAGGTACATCGGAAAATGCTTTCACTAACATACTTACAGTCTATGTTTTCAAATCTATTATACCAATAGGACAAGTCAAGGAAATTGTAACTCTCTGAACTAATTAGTTAGTCTGTGTTTTAATTCAGTGTTTTACTCGTGGTGCCCAGCCTCTACGGAATCTGATTATTGTCGTAGGAGAAATAAAAATGCAACCTGGTGTCGCAGTTTGTAGACTTCTTTATACAAGTATGGTAGCGCTCTGAAGCAAATGCCTCCACAACTTAAGTGGTCAGCCACCTAAATAGTAACCTCTACCAACGTTGCTTTACTTTGTCAATCTGTAGCTAAAGAAAAGCCAAGACACAATAAGCGTAAAGCTACTCAAGATTTAGTAAAATTCATCTTTACTTACCTTTTAACAAACCGAATAATTTCTGTAGAATGTGCTGCTCTTGAAGAAGCTTAAAACAATGATCTTACTTGAATACTGTGATAAAAACGACCGGAGTATAAAATCTATGTGACAATAGCAACAAGTGGATTTAAAGTGACTCAAAGAGTGCACTGCTTTAACGGCTAGCTTGAATGCGCTGGTGATATGGCCAATATTAATGGTATCAATATCGCATATCAAGTAAAATATCGCCATTAGATAGGGACATGAAGGTTAAAACATTCTAGTTATCACTCGAATTTTCGTAGTTCTAGCTTGAAAGTCAGTGGATTTTCGAACAAACTTTTGTAAGTAGGAAGTAGTATATTAAGTGATCATTCATTTCATAGTTTAGCAATAAACTTAAGTTAATCACGTCATAACATAGTTTTTTTTATTTATAGACTCACGGCTGTAATCCCCGAAGGGGTAGGCAGAGGTGTAATATTACAGCCACGTTTCGCATTCGCAATTTGTAAATCCCACGTAACACACACATCACCAGACCGTGCTTCTACTGAGAATTTGGAAAAACCCAGTAACATTTTTGCCCGACCCGGGAATCGCATCCGGGTCCTCCGATCAGCAGTCGCACACGCTATCTGCTGGACCATGGAGGCACTCATTGTATCTGTATATATAAAATTCCTTCGTTACTAACTGCTGCGAGAAGCTGAAATTTGGCATGTATGTTCTCTGGGGGGACGTTGGAATGCTCTAATCAGGGATTGCCTGAAATTCCCACCAGATCGGCCAGGAACAGTTAAATAAAAAACATCTGCGGGCGCAGCTGCAGGCATCTTCTAGTGATATCTAAAGCGTCGGTATCATTACCGTGGATCGATGGAAACTGCTCTAAAATAGGACAAGCAAATCTCAGGATTTGCTTGTCCTGTTTTAGAGCAGTTTCCGTCCAAGCAATAGCATAGTTACATAGGATAGAATATAATCGACAGTAATCTGTAATGATATGACTGAAACTGTAGATGCAGAGATACCTATTGACCGATCGTATTTCAAAGCTGTTAATACTAACACAGAGAGGATACAGATATTAAAAGATGCAAGTAAATGTATGTACCACTTTAATAATACAATTAAACATGATAAACTTCACGTCATACACTTGCATGAGAAATTGGTAATATTTTTTATTGATGTAACTCAGAGATCTATAGATCTATTTTATAAAATACAATAATCGATTTGAAGTAATTTCAATATGATAACAATAGAACATAATGAATACATAAAGATTTAAGATTTTATCGATGAAAGTTGACAGTAATTATGTAAGCTTTCAAAGACAGAATACCACATCATAATCGGTCCATTCCTTAAAAACCTATGATGCCTCAGATAGAAACACCGACATAACAAACTAGTAATGCACTTATGACAATAGCTTAATTAATAGCGTATACTTCTATGAATAACGATAAAGAATGATATTATAATATTTTTTTTGACCTCTGGTTTAGTCTGTTTATGCTAAATACAGCAGAGTTTTCCATAAATATTTTTAATACACACTGACTTAAACAAAACCTTTTGTAATGTAACGATTTTTGCACTTTTACGGTGACGCAGACGTCGCTAACGAATCTTGTATGACACTGACGAATATCCAATATCTTTTTATGTTTATAAGGTTTTATCTGTACGATGGCCATAGCATGGATTATGAAGAAAGATATGACATTCATCACCATATATACAGTCAGCGGGATGGTTCGATACATGGTGTAGTTCAAAGGACGAAGTTCAAGTAGACGGAGTATCTCATCGATTTCGTAACGCTGACGTTCATCTGTAAAGCGAGATAAAGTTTAATTGTACTATTAACAAGTCAAGTAGTTCTGTGTAAACCGCAGCCAAAGACCTTCAGCGGCTACGACACTTAATATTATCAATTAGTGATGAACAATTTCGATAATAGTTTGAAAAAGATAATAATCTTAGCTCATAGTACTGTTACTAACGATAGTGTTAATGTTAGCATAAGTTTCTAAAATTCGCATACCATCTTAGGCGAGTATGTCGGGATTTTCTTTCTTATATTATGTAACATCTTTATGTGCCATATTCTCAGCAAATAATAATCACAGAACTAATTAACTAATTAACTGTTTTGTGATAATAATATTTCATTTCGCAGTGATTCGATACGCTTCGTTTTAATTGCGCTGGCACTTAGTATCTCTAAGAAGCTAGCAATACTTTAAAAAAATCTTACTAAGTTTTAAATTAAATGATAGCCTAAAAAGCAGGCAAACATTATACTTACTGGCAGCGCATATCCTTTTTTTAATGAACATTATTTTTATATCACTCAGGTTATCGGCTATAAGATCTAATGCAATCGATACAGCTAGCAAAGCGAAGCTTTGTTGCGTTAAGCTATAACCAAGCCATACAATAGAATAATTACGTGTCTGAAAAAGTAACACTTTCAATTAATATAGATAAGTCATAATCATAATATTTACACCTCTGCCTACCCTTTCGGGGACTTTAAATAAAATAAAATGCCATGTCCATGTCCTAGCGTTATCCAAGCTACATCCAAGATTTTCACCTTGAGTCTGTATTTTTATCTTTTACAGCGTAAATAAATATTCTCTTGAACCATTTTCAATGCATTCAGTGTGTACTGACTCCCTCCATGACGACTGAAAATCTTCTCGAAAACCGCGACCAACGCCTTAATGTGCTCTCCAATTTACAGTGCAAGCGATATTAATTAACAAATTAAGCTCGGGCTCCGCTTACTAATAGGTACCCATAATACTCATACGTAGTTCAACGTTGTTTTTCAATAGGTGGGCACCTGAAGTTACGGCTGATACACATACGATATTTTTATGCTAATAGCCGGTAAACGAGCTGATGGATCGCCTGATGTTAAGCAATTACCGCTGCCCATGGACACAAACAACACCACAGGAGGCACAAGTGCGTTGCCGCTCCTTGGGGTTGAGAAAAGGGATAGGATGAGAAGTGGGATGAGGGAGAAGGAATAGGTTATAGGGCCTCCGGCACTCTCACTCACCGAATGAAACGCAACAGTTTAGGTACTGTTATTTACGTCGATCTTCTGTGAGAGGGTAGTACTTCCCCGCTCGAGCCGGCCCATTAATGCTGAAATCAGCAAAGCTCTACTACCTTGTAAAGACAGAACCAAGCCACAACAGTCTATCGCGAAGATGAGGGAGGAATCGTAGGAAGTGTGGAAAGCGGGAGAAGGAAAAAAGGAAAGGGCATCCGGCTCTCTCATTCACCGAATGAAATCCAACAGTAAACATCTATTACTTTACTTAGATATTCAGCAAGATGGTAGTACTTCCCCGGGCCCATTCAAACTGATATCAGCAGGGTTCTACTACCTACAAAAGTAGGTAAAAGTATAAACATAAACCAGGACGCTATCAGTATTGGAAGTCCTTTTAGTAATCTCTTATCGTTAGTATTAGACAAAGTTAATAAACTATAAAGCAAAATGTTCATACTTACATGGCTTTTTATCGTATAAATTACATTTTCTACATCTATCCATATGAACTTAGCCAAAAAACCCAAGTTTACCGTTAACTACAAAAATAAATACACTTAAATGAGATAAAATACACACTTTTACGAAAAATTTGTTCAAAAAAATGTAGTCACTAAGTAATAATATTATGTTGTCTTTTATAATCAAATACAATAGATTAAAAAAAGGCGACATGTCTCGGGCATATTATGCGATCCTAAAATGCCTGTGAAATTAAAAGGCCGCATCTATGAGGCGGTTAGGTATAAGGCCTGTCGCACTATGTGTAGCTTTGTGTTGGGCTACAAAGAAGATAGATGAGAAAGGATTGTATGTGTCATAAATGAGAATATTACGATGCATAAGTGGAGTGACCAGAATGTACAGAATTAGGAATAAATACGTGACAGGTAGTCTGTAAATGGCACCCATAGACAAAAAGGTAAAAGGGAGTCAATTGGCCTGGTATGAATATGTTATACGAAGAGATGGTAATTATGTATGTAGGTAGGGACGAAAGTGGAGAGGGCGGTCAAAGAAAAGATTGAATTGAATTGAATTGATTTATTTTGCTAAAACATGGTAATAAAATCAGTTGTTACAATAGCATATTATAGATCCACATGTTTTGCTGTTGAGGCAGTATGCAAAATTTACAAAGATATTGGTTATAATTTACAAAACATTAATAAAAAAAAAGTTCATACTTATAGTATAAAACGGTGTAAATATTTTCCCTACGTTCTATATGTGCAGTGCAAGTGTTGTCTCCAAAAATAACAAACAAACATCGTGAATAAAATAAATAAAATTTCTTCAGAGTAGTAAACTTAGAATTTGTCAAATATTGTGTTACTGACCGAAAACAATTCAAAAAGTGCTTTTGCAACCTAATTAGTGAGTAAACAATATAAATACAACAAAACAATTTGTAAAAGTGAATAAATTACAGGAAACATTTCAAAGTGACAGTGCAAAAATAACTTGAACTATTCAAATAAATATTTGCAACATGAATCATCGTAACGACTTCTTTACAAACCACTTATAAATGGAACTTCAAAGCTGGGAACTAACCGACCTACGAAGTGACGTGCGGCGGTGTCCCTGCGTTCGAATCCACAGCGAGGTGGAAGTGACTTTTTGAGATTCATCAATTTCAATACAAATTTATTCGAGTATAAAAGTGTATCGAAGCGAAGTTCAAAAAGTAAGAAATCACTTCAACGTGTCTGATAAGTTATTCGCCTCAATTAACGTTAACTCAAAAATGGATACATACTGTGAAGACAACATCACCTATCGGCGGCATTGCAGATCAAATTCAACAGGCGACTTAACAAACTTAAGTATATGTAGTCATGACAGTAAAACGTTACACGTGACACTACAATGAGGAGTATTCCTGATACCTTGTTTGATAATAGTGTCGATTTAAAGGACCTACAAGAACAAATAAAATCACTTACTAAGCAGCTACTCAGTGCTCACCAGGAAATAGAAAATCTACATAGTGAAAACTATCGTTTAAAATGTGACCTACAAAATAGTAACAATTTAAAGGATACATACAAACAAATTTGCCTGACTCCACATCGTAGAACTACACCACAATCAACACGAAAACGGCAAATTGACCACCAAGACCAATCATACCATGGCTCATTTGATAAACAACAACAAATTAACATGCACAATAAAGGGACACAGACAACACACACACACAATGAGAACCATGCCAGGCACCACCATCAATTAAACAGAAGGAAGGACAGAAGAAAATAATGAATGATACTTATGTAAACCAGGAACAAAAGAAGAACAAGCTATGTATATTGAGCAGTAACAATTACAAATATTCTTTATCAATAATTAAAGACATCTTCTCAAGCAATTTTGATTACTGTCATTATGTAATTACCAACGGCAGAACAGATGAACTTTTGCTCAATATCGAGACTAAGCTTAAAAATTTCACCCTAAGCGACTACTGCATTATACTTATTGGGGAAGAGGATATCAAAAAGGAAAGTGATTATAAAAGGACTATAACCAATATAAAAGAATCTCTGAAAACAGTAACAAACACCAATAAAATTATTTGTACACCTACATACATCACAGGCGCACCAATTTACAATTTTAAAGTCGAAATGTTTAATAATCTTCTATGTATGGACCTACAAAATAATGACTATGCAAATTTTTTTGACAGCAACCTAGATTTAACCCTTGAAATGTTCTCTTATTCAACTGGAAAAATAAATAAACGTGGAATACGAAACATATATGGCCGCATTATGGATGCCATATTAATTGAGATACACACATTTGAACAACAATTTGATGTTCAATACATAAATACTAACTTAAGCACCGACTCACCGACGAAACCTTTATTGAAAAAGGCAGATCAATCTCTCCAATGTAACAAGTTTTTTCTCTTGCAAACAAATTAATGTGCTACACCAAAATATAAATGGACTCATTTCTAAATCCGATCTGTTAACGCTTAATCTTGAATCTATGAGCAATGAACGGGGGACATTAGTGTATTGTGCTTAACGGAACATAATCTGATAGACACAGATATAGAACTCCTTAAGGTTCCAAACTACAAACTTGCATCCATATTTACCTGTAAAAGCCGTCATGGCGGATCCTGCATTTTAGTGCATAATTCGATAGGCTTTAACACTATCCATAATATAATCGGTAAATTCTCAATCGAAAATATAATAGAATGTTCTGGAATAGAATTAGTTGACAGTCAAATATATATTGTTTGTAAATACAGACCTTGAAATTAAACTACAGTTTACGGATTTTATCGCGTTATATTACTTTCACTGGTTATTTGTTATTACATTTAAAACTGAAAGATCTAGAAACTACATTTTTATTACTAGCCAACGTTTCGAATTCTTTACAGGATTCATGTTCACGGCAGACTGAGGTGATATTTGTCTTTGTCTTGAATTTAAAAGTTATCTCAAAGTACTCGAACATTTTTCAACTATTGGAGTTACTATCTACGCAGAATGTGCTCACTGTGTCTTGATGTCTTCGGGTGACTTTGGCCTTTTTGGGTTTCATTAGCCTGATAACAGGGTCCCAAGCTGGAGGTACATTCCAACCATCTTCCCTATTGAAATTAGGATGTTTTTTTATTTCAATAGCTTCACGTATCATTCTTGGAATAAAGCGGTGTTCTTTTGCGAGTATCTGTGGTTTATCAAATCGCAGGTAATGGTTAGTTCCTTGTTCTACATGTTCACACACAGCAGACTTCGTCGAGCGTTTGTGTTTAATGTCAGCTATATGTTCCTTTAGTCGAATGCCTATGCTTCTCTTGGTTTGTCCAATGTATGAGAGCCCACACTCACAGTCTATCTTGTAAACCCCGGCCTCTTGTAAGGGTAACTGACTCTTGACAGATGGTAATAATTGGCTTATGTTCGTTAGCGGCTTGTAGAAAGTTTTGATTGAAGCTCGCTTTAAGATGTAGCCAATCTTGTCGGTCACGCCCTTGATGTATGGGAGGACAGCAGGTTGTCTCTCTACTGTGGCTGGCTTGTTCTTCGGGGATCTGTGACGTTGGCGCGGTGGTCGGAGCTTGTTGTCTTGCAGAACTTGCTTGACATGTTGAAGCTCGGCGTCCAGGTGTTTCTTGTCACAGATCCCCGGGCTCTCTGAAACAAAGACATTCCTACGGTAGCTAACTGTTTAGGATGGTGGTGAGATTCACCGTGTAAGTACCTATTTGTATGTGTCTTTTTCCTATACACAGTGTGGCTCAAAGAGTTGTTTTTGTTCCTGATAACAAGTACATCTAGGAAAGCTAAAGAATTGTTTGCCTCTAATTCCATTGTAAATTTGATGTTGTTATGAATAGAATTAAGATGGTCTAGGAATACATTAACACTATCTGTTGGTAAAATTGTAAAAGTGTCATCTACATACTGCTTGTAGAACCTCGGTGTGATGGTGGCTGTCTGCAGGGCTCGCGCCTCGAAGTCCTCCATGAAGATGTCAGCAACAACAGGCGATACTGGAGAGCCCATTGCCACACCGTCTACTTGTATGTAGTATTTCTCATCCCATAGCAGATAGCCGGTTGTTAAGCAGTGTTTTAATATTTCTGCATATTCCTCGGGCATGTTGTTCTCTATTAGCTTCCTTCTAGTTATTTCAATACAGTCATGTGCTGGTAAGCATGTAAATAATGACTGTACATTAGATAACATTCAAAAGTTTCACTACTTGCGTTCCTCACTATCGGGCAGTGCATCATTAGTTATAAAATCACTAGAAATTACAGGTGACAACTTTGAGGTAGCGTGGAAATTGTTGTGTGAAAGATATGATAACAAACGACAGCTGATAGGAAATCACATTCATGCATTATACAACTTAAATAATATTGAAAAAGAATCCTCGGTGTGTTTGAGACAATTAATTGACACAGTTCAGAAAAACCTCAGCGCATTAGCCACATTAGGTGAAAAAACAGAATACTGGGATACATTAATAATATATTTAGTGTCAAGTAAATTTGACTCAAACACATTAAGATATTGGGAAGAACACAAAAACACACTCACAGACATGCCCACACTTGAGTGCCTGAATAAATTTTTAAGAGGTCGTGCTGATGTATTAGAAGTTTTAGAACAATCAATTATTAACAACAATAGCAAATCAGATACTCAAGTGGGACAAAACACAAAGTCATTTACAAAAATGAACACACAAAAAGTACCCACATGTCCTTTGTGTAAACAGCATCATCTATTATTTTCTTGTGAAAAGTTTTGACAGATGTCCATTGAACAAAGAATCAGGGAGGTACAGAGATTAAAAATCTGCTCCATCTGTTTAAAACCTGGTCATGATAACAAATTATGCAGAAGAGGGACATGTAAGTACTGCAACAAAAAACATAATACACTTTTACACTTAGATGCACCAAAACCATCATCTGTCACATTAACTAGTTGCACGCAGAACAAAACAAAATTACTGTCAACTGCACAAGTCAAAATATATGACAAACAAGGAAAACCACATATGGTACGAGCACTACTAGACAATGGCAGCACCTCAAGCTATATAACTAGGCACTTGTGCTCAAAACTGGGCTTACTCATTCAAACTATAGACACCATGGTCACTAGTATTAATAATCAGTGCACAAACATAACAAAAAATACTAACATTCACATTCAATCAGCACACAATAAAAATTACAGGACGGACATTTTATGTCTTGTGATTAACCAAATTTGCAATACAGTTCCACATACATACATAAACAAAGATACCATTCAAATACCTAGTTGTATACAACTGGCAGACCCTGACTTTAACATTCCAGCCCCTATTGATTTATTATTGGGTGCAGACATATTCTGGGAAGTCATGGGTACTGGAAGATTGGCATTAGGAAAACAGCAACCAGTTCTACAACAAACAGATTTAGGCTGGTTGATATCAGGCTGCATTTCAAATACTCATATTCAAAATAAAATTCTAAACTCATTCTTTGTGAATCAGATCTCAGATAACATAAACAAATTTTGGGAATTAGAAAACATATCTACTCCTTCAGACACACCTCACATTACTCAGCTATCATGTGAAAAAATGTTTACATCAACTACAACTCGCAATGCTGATGGTAGATTTGTGGTCACTATACCGTTCAAACAATCGCCAGAGTGCTTAGGCCAGTCATATAGTCAGGCAAAGATTCGTTTCCTTAACATAGAAAAACGATTCAAATCAGACCCTACATACAAACAACAATATCTAACTTTTATGCAAGAATACCTTGACCTAGGTCACATGACTAAAAACACAAACAGTAACACTCTGACACCTTCATATTATATACCACATCATGGTATAATACAAAACACCAGCACCACAACAAAGTTCAGGGTGGTTTTTGATGCATCGGCACGCACATCTAACAAAATATCACTTAATGATATACAGACAATAGGACCAGTAGTACAAGATGATTTGATTTCTATACTTATTAGGTTCAGACAACACAAATACATAATATCAGCTGATATTGAAAAAATGTTCAGGCAAATATCCATCGTAGAAAACCAACGATCATTACAACAAATTGTATTTCGTTTCGATGAGTCAGAACCACTGAAAACATACACATTAAATACAGTAACGTATGGGACAGCTTCAGCACCCTACTTCGCTACACGTTGTATCAGACAGGTTGGGTTGGACTGCCAACATGACAAGGAAGTGTCGGAGATCATCATACATGATTTTTATTGTGATGACCTGATTACGGGCTCAGACCGGAAGTCTCGGTTAATAGAAATAGCAATGTCAGTAAATGCAGCTCTAAGATCAGCACAAATCCATCTCAGAAAGTGGCAGTCCAACAGTCCTGATATTTTACAAAAAGCAAACCTATCATCAGATTCACTTCACAGTACCACAAATTTAGGTAATAAAGACCCATCAAAAACATTAGGTATATACTGGAACCAAAATCAAGATACAATAACATACTTAACAGACATAGAAGACTCGGTTGATTACAATATTACAAAAAGGAAAATATTGTCAATCATTGGCAAAATATTTGACCCTTTGGGCCTTTTAAGTCCTTCAGTCTTAGAAGCCAAAATAATAATAGCAGTGTCCCTCATGACATAGAAATACTATGGAAAAAGTTCATACAATCACTATCAGCTTTAAAACAATCAGTCATACCGAGACGAGTTTTCTATGATTCCCCCAAACATATACAGCTACACACTTTCTGTGACGCCTCTCAGCACGCCTATGGCGCCTGTGTATATGTGCGCACACACACCACAGATGGTGAAGTGTACGTACGGCTACTAACAGCCAAGTGCAGAGTGGCACCACTAAAATCATTAACAATTCCACGACTAGAACTATGTGCAGCCCTCACAGCTGTTCGCCTTTACAAAAAGGTCATTGACTCTCTCCGCAATTCACACATAATTTCAGACTGTTTCTTTTGGAGTGATTCCATGATTGTGCTGTCCTGGATAAAGTTGCCACCACACAAACTAAATGCATTTGTAAGTCACAGAACTAATGAAATACAAACAATAACACATAAACAAACATGGCGATATGTACCTACAAAACAGAACCCCGCAGATCTCATATCTAGGGGTGTCACAGCATCAACACTCATACATTCAGATTTGTGGTTCTCTGGTCCAGACTTTCTTTGGGATGATGATAGCAGCTGGCCAACATCACCTGGGCACATCAGTTGTTCTGACCTTCCAGAAACAAAACCCCAGAGCCACAAAAACACTATTCAATGTTACTCACAGACAGACAACAATTCATTCATTTACAATTACTCTAACTTCACAAAATTAACACGCATAACTGCATACATATTGCGATTTATACATAATTGTAGAACAAAAACACAAACAAGTAATTCAGCTTCAAACACCTTTATTTCATTAACAACAAAATAACCATATCAGGCCAAATTAAATTTAGTAAAAATGTCACAGTTAAATTCATTTTCTATTGAATATGAGTTACTTTCAACAAATAAAACATTACCAATAAAAAACAGACTAATTTCATTACATCCATTTTTTGATCAGGCCGGCGCAGTTATTCGCGTGGGCGGCAGGCTCGCTAATTCGCGATTTCAATATGATAAAAAGTTTCCAATGCTTTTACACGCTAATCATCACATTTGCAAACTCATTTTTTCCACTCAACATATAAAACTTCTCCATGCTGGTCCACAGCTGTTGCTCGCCCACATACGTGAAACATATTGGCCTATTAGTGGTCGCAATCTAGCCAGAAAGACAGTACAATCATACATCACATGTAGACGCTTTCAAGGAAAAACAATTACACCAATCATGGGTAATTTACCTGAGCCACGCATGCACTCTGATTTCGCATTTAATAACGTCGGTGTAGATTACGCCGGGCCAATCATGATTAGTAATCGTAAGGGGCGTGGTAGTCAGTTGATAAAGTCATACATATGCATATTCGTATGCCTTGCAGTTAAAGCTATACACCTGGAATTGGTTACTGATTTGACAAAGGAATCTTACTTAGCGTCACTAAATAGATTCATCAGCTGCCGAGGAAAACCTGCTCACATATATTCAGACAATGGCACTAACTTTGTAGGGGCGTCAAATGTTATCACGGGGTTTTTGGCGAAGAATCAGAATTTGATAAGCAACCATGTGGCAGAACAAGGCATCACTTTTCATTTCATTCCTCCATACTCCCCACACTTTGGTATGTCTTTTTTTGTATATCTCACGTATGAAGAAATGTACACAGTCTTATGTCAAATTGAAGGCAGTTTAAATTCAAGGCCCTTAACGCCTCTATCGTCTGACCCGTCTGATCTCACCGCTCTCACTCCATTTCACTTCTTAATCGGTCGATCATTATCTGTACTACCTCAGCCACTACTGGCTGACTGTAATCCGCTGCATATACCCAGATACAAACGCGTGGAGCTCCTGCGTCAACACTTTTGGACTCGATTCTACAAGGAGTACATTTCACAACTTCAAATCAGAACAAAATGGAAGAAGTCGTCCGGACAGCTGACAGAAGGCACCCTGGTCGTCGTGAAAGATGACGCTCTCCCACCAGCCCGCTGGGTACTCGGGCGGGTAACACAGCTCCATCCGGGGCCCGACGGAGTCACAAGAGTGACCGACATCAAGACCAGCGGCGGCAATATCAGAAGAGCATTTAACCGGATATGCCCTCTCACTGGCGGCCCGGCAGAATGTCTATGACACGCTGCGCACAGGACTAGGCGCCCTCCGCCGCTCCTTCTGGACGCCGCGCCGCACGGGCGCTGGCGCACAAGCGGATGCACTGACAGTTGGTTGACAGAAACAACAAGACACACTTTTTGAAGGGCGCGCTCAGGCTTGTCGGAATTTACAGTTTTGTAACGAACCATATCACATTTACGCGAAATACAGTCCGCTTTGCACAGTATCGCATAGTTTACTTGTATATGGATTATACAATTTCACTGACAAAATGGTAGGAATCCTTTACATGCGCTCTCGTCTTGCCTCTGAGTGGCGAGAGAATCTTCGCAATGTGTTGAGCCAATCTGTAGGTTGGTGCCCCTATTTGACTGACTATAGGGCGCAGTGGAGCATTTTCTTTGTGTATTTTCGGTAGACCATACACTAGAGGAGGTTTTGCACACGATGGTATTAAGTATTTCACGTCCAGATTCAGTTGTTCGGAGTATTTCTTCACGATGTCACTCGTTTGCTTGAGTATTTTGTTGGTAGGGTCTGTCTTAACCAATTTATACTTTCATCCGATAAAAGACCAATCACACGCTACCGTCCGCCGATCATAGACAAACAGTTGTCAATCTGTCAAAACACACGTTAGATCAAAACACCGAAAAATTATTAAGCAGAGGTTTAAATTATGCGATAACTCCATCCGAAGAATACCGTATGAGACCATTATTTGCAACGTTGAGGATTGTCTAGTCAAGAACAATGTGTGTAAGGAAGATTTCGAGGCCATACGTCAGGACGTTTCTGCTGTATTGCGTCAGTCGACAGTGCCGAGAAGGAATCTACCAAAACCAGAGTATTTCGCACTGAAGAATCTACGGGCTAGACCTGAACTAACAGTACTTCGAGCAGATAAAGGAAATGCAACGGTAGTGATGGACACGTCCGATTATAAACGAAAAATGGAAAATCTTTTATCGGATGAAAGTACATATAAATTGGTTAAGACAGACCCTACCAACAAAATACTCAAGCAAACGAGTGACATCGTGAAGAAATACTCCGAACAACTGAATCTGGACGTGAAATACTTAATACCATCGTGTGCAAAACCTCCTCTAGTGTATGGTCTACCGAAAATACACAAAGAAAATGCTCCACGGCGCCCTATAGTCAGTCAAATAGGGGCACCAACCTACAGATTGGCTCAACACATTGCGAAGATTCTCTCGCCACTCAGAGGCAAGACGAGAGTGCATGTAAAGGATTCCTACTATTTTGTCAGTGAAATAAAACACCTAAATCTCTCTGACAAGGAAACTATGGTTAGTTTTGATGTACAGTCATTATTTACATGCTTACCAGCACATGACTGTATCGAAATAACTAGAAGGAAGCTAATAGAGAACAACATGCCCGAGGAATATGCAGAAATATTAAAACACTGCTTAACAACCGGCTATCTGCTATGGGATGAGAAATACTACATACAAGTAGACGGTGTGGCAATGGGCTCTCCAGTATCGCCTGTTGTTGCTGACATCTTCATGGAGGACTTCGAGGCGCGAGCCCTGCAGACAGCCACCATCACACCGAGGTTCTACAAGCAGTATGTAGATGACACTTTTACAATTTTACCAACAGATAGTGTTAATGTATTCCTAGACCATCTTAATTCTATCCATAACAACATCAAATTTACAATGGAATTAGAGGCAAACAATTCTTTAGCTTTCCTAGATGTACTTGTTATCAGGAACAAAAACAACTCTTTGAGCCACACTGTGTATAGGAAAAAGACACATACAAATAGGTACTTAAACGGTGAATCTCACCACCATCCTAAACAGTTAGCTACCTTAGGAATGTCTTTGTTTCAGAGAGCCCGGGGATCTGTGACAAGAAACACCTGGACGCCGAGCTTCAACATGTCAAGCAAGTTCTGCAAGACAACAAGCTCCGACCACCGCGCCAACGTCACAGATCCCCGAAGAACAAGCCAGCCACAGTAGAGAGACAACCTGCTGTCCTCCCATACATCAAGGGCGTGACCGACAAGATTGGCTACATCTTAAAGCGAGCTTCAATCAAAACTTTCTACAAGCCGCTAACGAACATAAGCCAATTATTACCATCTGTCAAGAGTAAGTTACCCTTACAAGAGGCCGGGGTTTACAAGATAGACTGTGAGTGTGGGCTCTCATACATTGGACAAACCAAGAGAAGCATAGGCATTCGACTAAAGGAACATATAGCTGACATTAAACACAAACGCTCGACGAAGTCTGCTGTGTTTGAACATGTAGAACAAGGAACCAACCATTACCTGCGATTTGATAAACCACAGATACTCGCAAAAGAACACCGCTTTATTCCAAGAATGATACGTGAAGCTATTGAAATAAAAAAACATCCTAATTTCAATAGGGAAGATGGTTGGAATGTACCTCCAGCTTGGGACCCTGTTATCAGGCTAATGAAACCCAAAAAGGCCAAAGTCACCCGAAGACATCAAGACACAGTGAGCACATTCTGCGTAGATAGTAACTCCAATAGTTGAAAAATGTTCGAGTACTTTGAGATAACTTTTAAATTCAAGACAAAGACAAATATCACCTCAGTCTGCTGTGAACATGAATTCTGTAAAGAATTCGAAACGTCGGCTAGTAATTAAAATGTAGTTTCTAGATCTTTCGGTTTAAATGTAATAACAAATAACCAGTGAAAGTAATATAACGCGATAAAATCCGTAAACTGTAGTTTAATTTCAATGTGTAACATTCGCGTAAACCCAAGAAAATACAGACCTCCTTAACAATCAATGGAAAAATTAAATACATTCTTCATTACGCTTGACCAATTGCTTGCAAGTGTATGCTATAAAAAAAAGAAATTAATTCTATGTGGTGATTTTAATATTAATAATTTAAATAAAACTAACAAAACTTGCGAATTTATACATATGATGCAAAGTTACAATCTTAAACTGGGTATAAAAAGTCCTACACGTTTATCAAGTGGAACGTGTATAGATAATTTTGCAAATAACATCCGAGGTTGTAAAGCGGAATTAATAGAGTTAGCACTATCTGACCACACTGCTCAAATACTAACATGTCCTGTAAAACACCGCTGTACATTAACACACTGGTACACAAAAAAACGTGACTACAGTGAGGACAATATAAATAAATTCTCAAACTATTTAAACTCCCTTAGTTTCTTGGATGTTTTTAATAATTATGATCCGAATACAGCATTCAAAAATTTTTATGAAATGTTTTGTTTGTTATACAATTTATGTTTTCCAATTATAACTATCAGGATATCTACGAAAATGAGACCAAAATGGATTACTAAAGGAATCGCCGTATGCTGTAAATGGAAAAGGAAACTGCTGTGGGAATATAGGAAAAAGCGAAGTGTTGATAATAAGTCACGGTTTACCGCCCTATCATGGAGACTTAATAAAATAATTAAACTGACGCAAAAGTCTCGAAACATGAACTATATAAACAATGCGAGCAACAAAAGTAAAGCGACTTGGAATATTATAAATAACAATAACACAATAGTACCAAAAGATGATATTGAACAAATTCATGTCAATGGACGTATAATTAGCGAACCGCAACAAATAGCAAGCCGTTTTAATATTTTTTTCATTGATGAAATTACCAAACTGGCCCCAGAGCATTACCCGTTAAATATAACGAACTATCATAAATCCATATTTATGCAACCTACAACTCCATATGACATAAATAAAATAATACTCAATTTGAATAACACTCATAGTTCTGGCTATGATGACATAGTTACCAAAATAGTAAAACATGTCTCTGATAAAATATCATACATATTAAGCTATATAATAAATATATGTATTAAGTATGGAGTTTTCCCAGACAAACTTAAGATTACATTAATAAAACCGTTGTTTAAAAAAAAAAGACAGGAAAGACATGAGTTGCTACCATCCCATTGCACTAGTACCTATTCTTTCTAAAATATTTATAAAGGTTATCTATCATAGTGTTTACAATTTCTTTGAAATGAATCAGTTATTTTGCGAAGAACAAGTCGGATTCAGAAAAAATAAATGCATAAATATGGCTATTTACGAATTTCTTTATACAATTTTTTGTAACATGAATAAAGGTCACCAGTCATGTGCACTGTTCATGGACCTTACAAAAGCCTTCGACCATGTAGATCATGAAATATTAATTAATAAATTGTACGCATACGGCATTAGGGGAAATGTCCTAGATCTCATAAAATCATACATTAGTGACGGAATACAGCTAACGCAAATTACTAGGTTATGTCCAAAAACTAAAAAAGTCATTAATTATTTATCAGAAGGTAAAAAGACAATCTTTTCTGTTCCACAAGAAAGTGTGTTGGGTCCATTATTATTTATTATATATATTAATAATTTACCGAAATTGACAAACAATAAAACTATTTTATTCGTAGACGATAGTACTATTATATTTACAGGTAAAAATGATACAATATTATTAAAACAGGACATTAACAATACTTAAAATTTTATAATTAATTGGTTGACACTAAATAACATAAAAAATAATCTAGATAAGACAAATTTTATGACATTTAGAAATAGGATAAATAAATAAGGCAAAATTGACATTAATTATTTGGGACATACAATTGAGGAAGTAGACGAAACTAAATTTTTAGGACTTAATATTGACTCTTGTTTAAATTGGACATCACATGTGGAACTTTTGTGTGCGAAAATAAATAAATTTGCATATGCCTTGTATGCGCTGTCAAAAACTGTAGATATATCAACCGTGTTAAAAGCATATCATGGTCATGTAGCACCTATTCTAACATACGGAGTTATATTCTGAGGAAACTCCACAGATTTGGCAGCGGCATTTAAGGCACAAAAGAAATGCATAAGGTCCATTTGCAAATTAAGAGTGATTGATAGTTGCAAACCTTATTTTCTACAATTAAAGCTATCCTCAAAATTGTCTTGTTTGTGAGGAAAAATATCAATAAATTTGAGAAACTTAACAGTCGAAGACACAATATGAAAATACACATCTCTGCCAGCAACACTGCGCAAGTGAACAAAAGCATATTATGTATGGCACCACGCATTTATAACCACTTGCCAAAAGAACTGTTAAGTATTACGAATTTTATTATATTTAAGCGTGGTGAAAAAACATTACTGCTTGCCAAAGTTTACTATTCTGTCAAGGAATATCTAACAGATAGATTTTTATAAAAACATGACTGTGACATTATTTAAATTGTATGACATGTTTGGATTTGTTTTTAATTTATATTATTCTAATTAATTCTGACGTCACTTATAACTAATCAATATTTATTCATACATAAGTTATATCATAAGTGCTGACATACTTGTGTCCAATAATGTTTTAAATAATTACATACCTAATAATGTTAAATATGCATGCTTAAAAGCTGAGTATGGTGATACCCTGTGAAATTTAAGATCCCTGTAAACCCATATTACGCAAATAAATGATTTGAATAAATTTGAATTTGAATAAATTAAAAACCATTTTTTATAATGAAATGTCAAATACAAAATGTCACCATATTAATTTATCACACAAATTCATAGAAATCTAAAATAAAATATATAAATAAATGAAAATACACCAATGAAATCAAGAACAAATCGGACATACTATATCTTATTAAAGTTAGAAATTCAAAAATACTTTTCATCTAAATACTCGCTGATAGAATAATACGCTTTTTGGATCAAGTGCTGTTTAATAGCAGCTTTAAATTTCCCAAATAATGTAATTTCGTGTATATGTTTCGGCAGCATACACCTTTGGTGCCATTGTCAATACGTTGTTACTAAACAAAACCGTTCGTGATATTGGTATACACAATTTATGAGGATAACGCCCGTTATTGCAGTTCTCGTATAAGTGCAGTTGATCTCTTACAAATACAGCACATTCATTTACATATAAACTCGGCACTGTAAGAATGTTCAATGTTTTAAAGTATGGCTTACAGCTATCGGTCTGTTGTAGATTACATATGGCAGGTATGCAAGATGAATGAACTGTGTGAGGATGAAGATAGATCATCAGATGACTAGTGACAGAGAAGTATGGAATCGAATGAAATACTCCGCCCGCGCATAGTCCATTGGTCTCAACCAGGTCAAGAGAATGATGCGATATAAAAAAATATTTAGAAGGCGTCATGAAAATTCCCCACAGCATAATAAATTGGCAGCTTGTTTAGAAGACTTTCAGCATGCCCACGTCACAAAGCTTAACTTAACTTCTATGCCAGGAACATGTGATAGCAAACAAATTTGGCAAATGATACGAAGCAGCGCAGTTTGACTGACATATATATAAAAATTTCACTTTCATGAAAAAACTACTGAACAAATAATGTTGATAGCACTCGCAGTAATATACTATTAACATCTAGTAAATACATTACCTAGTTGCAGAATATTGTGTGTTTATTACGGTTTATTTGACGACCGGTTGGCGCAGCGGGAGTGAAGGCGACTGCTACGCCGAAGGTCGTGGGTTCGATTCCCGCTCCAGTCAAAAATTTGTGTGCATGAACATGGATGATGGTCTTGGTCTGGGTGTTTCTATGTATAATATGTAACTATGCATTTACAAAAAAAAGCACATATGTATGTTTATCTATTATCTAGTACCCGTAGTACAAGCTCTGCTTAGTTTGGGACTAGATAGTGATGTGTGATTGTGGTAGAGTATTATTATTATTATTAAGTATAGATATTTATCTTTGAACTCAACTCTGGGTTGGATAATTTGAACCAGGTACGGGTATACACCAAGTATTTCATTTAAGCGTGTAATGTGTCTAGTGATTTTGTGTGTTTGTAAGGGAATGCTTTGTTTGTGTCTCGTTTGGAATCTGTTGTATGCTCTGCGTGTTTGTGGTGTTTGGGATGTTCTGAAGTGTGAGTGAGGTCGGCTTAAAAAACGGCGGCATATGGAGCAGGTGTCTAATACAATAGATTTTTTTCAGTGGTATGTATGTTATTATTATATTACTGTTACTCCTCTTTATTTATTTTTACATTTCAAAACTTGCCACAATTGGTGCGGCCTGCGTGATGGCGATGGATAAGATAATGGAAGGATACCTTTACAGCCTTACACATTCCACTGCTGGACGTAAGGACTTAATAGGCAGTTTGACCTTGAGACGTTTAGCTCTCAGGTAGATTGTCGGGGTTCTAATAGTAAAACTGCTTAGAAGGAACAGGTTTTTTTATTATGTTTCACTATCGCTTACATACAGTATGACCGACTAGGTAAGCACTGGCCTAATGGCTGGAGTTTAGAGTCCTGCTGCTCTCCGACGCTCGCAGGGTAGACTGTTCATCAGGTGAGCTGGTCGAAGTGCACGCTGGGTAGGCAGCTCGGTGGTCGAGGTGTAGGCTGAACGTTATGCTCAGGCAGTGTAGCTGATGTAGGCTGAGCGGTAGGCTCAGGCGTAGGCTGGTAGAAGCACGGCACCAGCGGCTCGTAGGTCGCAGTTAACAGCAACCGGTGGATGTAGAAAGCCGTAAGTAAAACGTCAGCCTGTAGGGTGAATACAGATGTAGACCCGTAGGGTGATTATAGCCCGTAGGGAGAACTGGAAAGCAGCATAGAGAATACACAACAACCGGTCAGGAACAGGCTGTCCCTAGATCGGCTGTTATGCTTAGGAGAAATAGATGCTACAGACAAAATATATAGGCACACAGATAACTAGAATATACTCACCCCCAGCGGAAGAGTAGATATAATAATAAAACCATTTATTCTCAGGTAGAAAAACCCATAGAGAAAAAGATATCTATATAATTATTAAACGAAATGCGTGCTGTTGTTTACACTGTTTTCATGTAAGGCTGTGTGTTATTTCGTAACCGCCCATGAAAACACCGATATACAACACCCTTCGGCCAAAACTCTTCCTTTAAGAAAGTCTCAAGGTGTTGTGTCGGCACCCGAACCACGTACGACTTGAAATTCGTATTATGGCGAGACTCCAATCTCTCGACTCTCAAAGTCCAGTTGGTCTTCGTGCGTAGGTACTCCACCACCTCCTCATCCTTTGTAGAGTGAGGCAGCCGGGAAACGTACATTAGTGTGATTGGTATTGCGGGACGCAGCAGCATTTTAGGTCCTGCTAATCCGGTACCACAAAGATTTCGACAGGCTTCCTCTTCTTATTCCTCTCAACCTTGATGAAGCCGTGCTTGTCGCACGTTCCTTTTCAGGGACTCTCAGTTCTACGACCTTGTGATGGGGGAGTTCATGATGCTCCTGTTTACCCCCTTTATTCGCCTGCCGATTTTGCCTCGTTTTGCATTCGGCAGTAACATCGGCATAGGCACGTTTGGTGTTTGACGTAACCACATTCATCATCACCTTGACAGGTATCGACAACCCGAGGTCAGCAACAGTACACGAGGCGCGTGCATTACCGCCGGCAGGCGATGCAAGCAAATTTGCCGATTCGAAACTGCCGATCGATGCATTTTGAGCCCCACGTTGTGTGTTGACATTAGCGTTGGGTGAGCTACTTATAGGAATAGCGTTACGTAATAACATTACCTCTGCATGTAGCTCACTTATAGTGCTGTCCGACTTCTCTAACTTGGACTGCACCTCGGCCAAGCTGGATTTTAGAGATGTTATGTCCTTCAACAGCCTGGTGACGTCGACGTAGTCGAATGTGACGGGCGGCAGCTTATGCAAATCCTTCGCCACAAAAGTAGGCACGTTGTCAGGGACGGTCACCTTCAATAAGGAGATGATGTCCTGGACACTTTTCTCGGTGCCATCCCTTCGCCGAGACGGCATCTGATTCAACTTGTTCAGCGCCTGATACAGTAGCTTTTTACCAGCACTTATATCGTCTTCCTTGAAGTTGGTCTTGCAGATCTGCATAATGCTCATCCATGGTGTCGATGGCATGTTGTATGAAAGCCAACAACTCGTTGACTATGAGTTGCTGTGAACAACTTATAGCTACAATATCGGGCGGCGTGTATAGCCGCTTACTACATTTAAAATAATAACAATTAGCGCGCGTAGCAGCGCAAGCACGTCCGCACTCGCGCGCGACACCGAGTTTATATTTTATCTTTCTTTATCTTTCTTTTTTTTTTTAGTAGCAGCGTAGTGACGTCTAGGTAAAGTGACTGATTTAGATCGCACACCCATATATATTGACATAGACCTATGACTCACAGACTGCCAGTGCCCGATTCATTACCTTATAAGGTAATAATTCCTAGCGAAGGGCTCTTCGGACTAGGCTGGCTCCGCCTTATGCGTTAAGCGCCTGTAGATATTATAACGCAATACGGTAGTATTACGTTACAACCTTAATAGGTTAATCTTAACCACGCTGGCAAAACTGGTTGAAACGTAATTTGATGCCGTGTTTAACGTCTCTTCGCAAAGATATTATTTACTTCTTCTATAATTTTCCGTAAGACACTCATGGAACAAAATGGGGTAGTGACATTTTGTATTCTTAATCAGTCACAACACGGAATTATCACATAATAACATACACATAGGTAACAATACAATATTGAATACTTACCAAGAGCTTCAACGGATAATTTATCTGTTCTAAAGATTTAAGAAGTGTCTGATACATTTTTATATACATCTTTGCCGTACATCTGTTTATCGAATATTTAATCTCATATTCCAAAGCCTGTTTTATAAGATGAACTCGACAATAGAGTAGAAAAAACACGAAAATATAGGTAAGCCTACTAATATCAATAACAAACATAATAATAGTCGTCATAATTATTTCATATAATAGAGTACCATGGCACATGTTTGGATATTGGTAACAAATGCCAGCTACGCCAAGTAAACCATACATTAAGTTATGAACAATGACACATTTTAAGAAAATATTCAAGCGTTTATAAATTTTTTGTGCGTTCGGTAAGCTGTCGATATCAAGTAAGTGTTCATTATATTTATAAAGGTACTCATCCTTTGTATGGACAGATACTAAAAAGTAAATACTAAATACCACGCAAAAAGCGAATGAAGTAATAATTTCTCTTAATGTTCTATGAGAATAAATGCAGTACAGATTGAATGACGATACCAATAGAGTATAAAAATTTAGGAATAATAAGCATAGCTTGGATGTCTTTTTCGGATATTGTCTAACTCCGAAGATGAAACGGAGATTCATTAATAGTTTTATATCACATACTGGCCGTTCAGGCATGCTGCAAAATCGTGCATTTTTTACGTGAAGATATGATTTATGAATATTTGACTGGTAGTTAAATCTTAAACTTTTATGTTCAACAACCACGTTCTCTTATGACTGATATTTTCAGCATTTGATGTACATATAACGATGTAGCCTACAATGAACCGTTCTATTTTTGTGTCCAGTTCTTTTTATTAATCCAATAACATTTTTATAATAATATATTGTCAGAATCTCTTATTATTAGACTCAGCATTAATTTAATTAGATACTTACTTATAATGTCATGCATAACATAAATAAATTAAGGAAGTAGGTAGCTTTTCAATTACCACCTAATTTTTTTTTGGTGTGTTGATATTTTTAATATCAAATGATTTTGTATTCAAGGTCTCTCTTTTTTGCTTCTCATTTTTGACGTAACAGCACAAGCGCGGAGAATAACACGGTGACTGTACGGTTGGCGTAATGGTTTAAGGGGCCGCCTCACCGCTTGACACTGCGCCGAAGTGAGGTGGGTTCGATCCTCACACGAGACAACACTTTGTGTGATTCATAAATTATTGTTTCGAGTCTGGGTGTTCATTGTGTCGGTTAGTTGTATGTTTTTAAAGTCGCCAGGACTAAATCCTGTGTCTTTAAGACACAGGATTTAGTCCTAATGCGGGAGTTGTCTTTTAAAAGCAAAACAAAGCAAACCAATAATAGACGAACGTATAAAATGATCTTAACGTAGAATATGGATATATATGTTCTGGCTTGCAAAAATTAAATGCAGTCACTCCACACAAAGGCTTCAGTCGAGTCTAGATCTATAAATTAGATGTATCTAATTTCTAGAGTAGAGTGAATGGATAATAATAGAAACAAGTCTTGGGTGATGATAAAAATGATAAAATTAATAAGTAAATAATGTTAACGATGTTCTTATGGTGATGTTCATAAGGAAAGGAGAGAAGGCATTGATAAGACTTAATTTGAGGCGGCAAGTGCTTTCACTTCAGCATTTCTCTGAAATTTTGAACCGGGTACCCACGTGTTACAAATCATTGGCGAGGAAAAGTACCAACATCATTCTGTCGTAGCGATCTGTCGGATTACAGACCAAATCAAATATGAAGGACGGATGCAGCGCTCTGCACAATACACAGATATGCACACCGCGATACCAACTATAAAATTGGCAATGGAGACCTGCTGGTGGTGCAATATGATGTCCTTCATTTTCGATAGGTGCGAAGGCCGTGACTTCACCTCCAGAACAGTGTGTAATCTCAGAAGCTATTTTATTTAGGCTGATGCAGTGTGCACCTTAATTTGATTGCTGGTCAAAAAAGATTACACCTCTTTGGGTCTGAGAATCGACAATTGCCGTAGGCTAATAAAATAATTTAAAATACATATGCATAGGTAAGTAGTTATACTTCTATTGTGTACTCTGGCGTGGCTACTACTGTACACTAACAAGTACAGTAATGAATGATGATCCGACGCTGATGTTTGTCAAGTGACAGAGACAAAATAGTCGAGATGGCTATTAGAATATTAATAGTAGACGCTAACGATACCGTGACAGTCCAGCAATGAGAGTTGTATTGTAGAGACTAGTCTGACAAAATATTCCTAGAAGTGATGCGATTTGAAACAGGCGTGCTCGGATGCAGGCATTTCTTCTAAGGACATTAGTTTCAAGTCACAAAATGCATCAATATACTTAAGCATCTAGTATGCGTGGGCAAATCATTTAACAAGAAATAAGGAGCCCAATATTCCTAGATTGAACATGCCAAACAAGGGGAATCTGGCTTTATGCAAGTTGGCAGCAACTTTACCTATGTAGCCAGCAAATAATTATTAAATTATGAATACTTTAAAAAAAATTGATGCTACACTGAGGTCGCTTTTTGGGTTCGAGCTTCTGTGTGAGACCATACTAAAACCGAGCGAACAGGCATATTCAAGAACTTGTGCGGTCCATCTGTTCCACAACTAGAAATGAGATTTAAAAAAAGTTTTTGGTTTGAACCATCTTTCGACGGTTTGAAATTCCACAACCATGAGGATACCATATCATAGAAATACAATATCATAGAATATATTCTTCAAACTAGGTATGACGAACGGCTGCTTGCTTGACTCACTTAGTTTTAAAGCAGACGGCGATATCGACATTATTATCAGACAATGAGACAGGCTGCACGCTGATTATCTAACAAGTTATAACGTCCATCCATACTCATGATCAGGCCATTACATGATGTTGAAAATGTGGACGGCAGGAGTATCCTATACATTGAAAAAGTAAGAAGTACTTTGGAGGGTGTCATTCGAGAAATTCGTTCCTCAGATATCGAAGGTAACTTTCGTTTGCCGTGCCTGCCTACGGATGTTATTGCGCTCGTGTGTGTGGGATAAATCATGATAACTATGAATTAGTGCATCACTCAGCGAGATTTGATTGTAAGTCTCAGTAAGTTGTTGTGAGTATTTTTGTGTGATGGAATATCTCTGTCATGGCCATAAAGGTGTACATATCCAGATGGGAAAATGCGTCACTCTCGCTTCATTTATGTGCTGCTCGCGAAACACTCGTGTAATGCACGCGCGCTAACATTTTCACACGACTGGGAATGACGGAATTTTCATCCCTCGACTGCTGATAAGCTTGAGCGTTCATTGCTTTGAGAAATTTGTCGAATCGAACAACAAACAGAACCAAACCTTGTTACGATCTTTCAAGCGAAGTCTCTTCTTTGTTTCGAGCATTTTTCCGAATGGAGTGTTCGCTAGAAAGATCGTTAAAATTACAGTAACAATATATGGCTCTGTTTGTTGTTCGATTCAACAAATTTCTAGCGAACGCTCCAGTCGGAAAAAAACTCGAAACAAATTTACTGTCCTTTTGATAGAATGCTCGCTATAAATCGCTCATTTTTTGTCTATAATGTAATTCACAAGAACGCTCATTACAAGGGAATGCTCACGAGCATCACACCACCAGGCGCACCGTACTGGTATTAATAATGTTGATGGCATAAAATTGGTTAATTCTGCCGATCTATATGGAATGCCGTTTAATATTGATCGCCAGACATGTCTAGTTTCGCTATGAGCGCTACTTGTTGTGAGGTTGTTGTCCAAGGTGAGCCTAATATTATAAAAGTGCCTACAATTCATTTTACTTATCAACCACATAGGTAATTTACATCAATATAGACATTACTCCAATAACAAATGTATTGATTTTACAATTAGCATATACAATATAGAAATGAAACATTCTGAGGTGTTATATAATAATATATTGCTGTGTTGTAATATTTTTATTACGTTACTCTAGAGGCTAAATTCATGAATCTGAATAGACAGGCTTTGAAGTATTTCAAAATATAATATGAACATGCAAATCATTAAATTATAATAAATATTGCGAATTACAACAAAGGCAAACAAAATGGAATGTGGATTAATGTATCGAAAACGTCCCTAAAGAAAATGTTTCAACGACCAGTGTGTAATATAAAATCAATAATAATTCTTCGTGTGATCTTCGGCGTTAGTCAAATTCCATTCAAAGGAGCAAGAACACGCTTGTTTTCGAAACTTTATTCAATATTAGTAGCAGTTATTATAATTTACTTGCAGTACTATTATTCGCAATTAGCAAGCCTTATTACTGCATGCAGTACCTGCATTGAATACTTGGTCTATGTTTTAATCTCCATTCAAACCAGGGAAGAATATTTCTTTAACTATATTGAATATCTGCATAACATCGACAATTTACCAGGCGCCCAAAGCAAATATAGGAAACTTGATATCTTTATGAAATGTATAATTATTTTGTTTATATCTAGTAGAGTTGGTGGGATATGTATACTTTTTTATAACTATCCGCCATTTTTTTGGCATGAACAATCGATAGGAGTTTATACTTCAACCGCTATTTCGTTTGCTATAGATACTAGTAGGTTAACTCTTATTTTAGTATTTTCTTTACTTTATTGTCGAGTAAAAGTGGTAAGACAACATTTGGAATCAGATTTCAAAGCAACTTTAAACAAACTGATAGTCATCAGCTACATAGATATATATGAGACACTTCTTCGGTCGTTACAACGGATCAAATATCCTTTGAATATTTTGGTTGGTATTATTTATTGTATCAATTCTTACCCGTATCCTTATCGTTAATTGTATCTTGTTCTTCTTTTAATTCGTATAGATAATGTTACAAGGTGTCTTAATTTATAATTGTTCTATTTTAGACAAATTTCGTGTATTGAGAGTTTCATGTTTTTGCAGATTTTGGTGTACTTATTATTCTTGGTAGAATCAATGTCAATGCATATAATCGACTTGATTTCGTTGCTGAGGGAAAACGTGAGTATTACATTAAAACATTTATTAGCGTTGCTTATAGCGTGAATGAGTTCTACTAATATCATATATAAAATTAACTATAATTTTATTTGTTGTTGTTGGCGCTCTTCAGTCGCCATGAAACAGAACTTAACAATTTTTTTTCCTTAACTATCTAATCACATTTTACAGGATAAAAGTATTTTTATTATACTATGGACAATACATAATTGTGTTCTACAAGTTCTGGCTCTGTTCATAGTATCAATTGCATTGGATCTTATTTCTGATAATATTAAGGATATTAAAATTATATTTATTGAAAAAAGGATACTGACTACAGGTAAGGCCCAATACTTATAAATGGCAACGTTAAGATCCTTACGCGAAATGAAAACAATATAAAAAAGTTAGTATTGGTCACATATTTCAAACAACATGCTTTTCTAAAGAGCTGCAGACAGTTTGATTACAAAGCTCACGTTAATATTTCTTTTGAGATTCCATTTTAGGATTGCCTATTTTGCCAACTTGTCTGTAGGTCTCAAACAGGTTATTGAAATTTACTTTATTTATATAGCTAGCCAAATCATAAAATACTAATGTAATTATTAGTGGTAATTATAATAGATACTGCAGTAAAATTTCATAATTAAGTAATTTCCATTAATGTGTTCTATTCATTGCGCTCATGATTTATCTTCTTAATTTATATGAAGTCAGCTATCCAGACTGACATAATTATTATCACAATTGTAATATTATATTGCAAATTCACCCATATTAAAAGCAAGATTTTCAATGTTTGACCTCTAAACGGATAACATACCCATTATTATTTTTGAAATTCGAAATATAAATCTCATTTTACAGATGAACGTCAGCGCTCTGAGGTCAATCAGATGCTTCGTTTGATAAAACTTCATCCACTGGAATATACTTTATACCGAGCCGTTCCGCTTACTGCTTATATGATGCTTGCCGTTCTGTCATTTTTCATCATAAATGCAATGGCTGTATTCCAGATACGAAAATATTAACTACACATAGTCGTTGCACAGAAAAAAATTAATGTTCCTGGAATTCAACGAACCTGGGTGATCGTACTTGGTGACTGGATGATAGCAGCCTAACGGAATTTATCGAGAACTTGTTTAAATAATAATCACGTGTGAGAATTTTAATAGCGCAACTCATGATCTAGTTCAGTTGGCATTCGTTAGATGGCGCTAGTGCATATAATCTTCGCCATTGTACAATACATGGCATAGTATATAACGGAAATATATTGTTTATACCTACTATTGATGTTTATTACTAAAAGTATAATTACCAACAACGGAATGACTTTATTTCAAACCCCATATAGTACGTGACATATACAAGCTCTATACCAAATTTCTGGTTATTACTATGAAAATTGAGAGTCTCTTTTTTTTCAAACAAATTAAATCAATTTAATACGCAAACGCCATATATAATATTTACACTAACCTGGGATCAACATGAATAACAATGTTCTATTAATTCATTACGACTGTGGATACCTACATAGTACGTACATGCACATAGTACTATGTAGCGATAGGTGGCACAGTACGGACGTAAGTAGGTACATAATTATGACAAAGTATTTTTTTCTCATTTACACACAACTAGGCCGCACGATATTGTTTTGTATTTTTACAACGAACTCATTGTCGGCTACCAAGCTTATTAATTGATTAAATACTATAATACTTCTAAACAAATATTATATTGAAATTACATATTTTCGTAAGTATCATATCACAAAACAAAACGAAACACAAACACTTCTTTTAGTCATCCAACATCGGTGCCCTGTCACACAAACAAAAATCACTTCCACTTGACACCAGTTGCTTTTTGAAAATCTAAAGGTATCCAGATTGCATTAAACAATAAGCAAAGTTTAATTTAAATATGACCCGTGCGCACCGCGTAATCATCATCATCAGCCTTTGACAGTCCACTGCTGGACTAGGCCTCTCCTTTGAAAGGAGGAATTGGCCTACTATGCCACGCTGGCCAAACGGGTTGGTATAGGGTTTGTATCAATTTCCTTCTCTTACAATGCTGTTCTATGAATAATATGCTCCCTCTGTCGGCTCTTACTACACCCATGGGATGATATGGGGTGGTGACAATCCGTATTCTTTATCCGTCACCACACGGATAATAAACCGCACCGCGTAATAAACTAAACTAATTCCGCCATATTTTTCGCAATCGCGTGACGAGTATCATATTTATCAATGAAGAAGTCCGTAACCTAAGAATTCATGGCGAAATATGGGTGTAATATTACACCTCTGCCTACCCCTTCGGGGATAAAGGCGTGAGTCTATCAAAATAAATATAAGAAAAAAGTCCGTAACTAATAGCTATCAAGGTGCCATGGCAACGCAACATTGTGTACGAGTGACCTGTCGTTTTTCACTTACTATTATTGAATAAGAGTAAGATGGCATACAAGTCTGAAAGTGAGTGACTTTTTAGTGAGATATTATGCTTATTCGTTTTTATTGCGGTAGCCTAAGGAGTGAATTTGGCTAAAATTAAAGCAGATTATGTAATTTAAATACAGTAACGCATAATTTTTTTTGTGTTTTAAGGTGTATGAGCTTTACTACGGGCGCGGTACAGCTGGCGAAAGAGTTACGGCCTATTCCAGTTAAGTCGAAACTCAATATTTGTCGAGTGACTAAACTACTGCTCATATTAAACTGAAATTTGGTGTAGAGATTGTATATGCCATATACTATATGTGGTTTGAAATAAAGTCATACCGTCGCATCAACGCTGTAAATAAACCAAGCTAATTGATTATTATATTTAATTTTCTACTAACTTTTGTTGTTGTAAGGTGGTGTAAGTAAAGAAGTTTATGCCCTAGTTATTACTGTCTATTTATAGTCAATAAATATTTTTCAAACGACATATTCCATTAAACATGTTTACCAACTGCAATTATAAGTTCACAAGATTTTCATTAATACACAGGGTTCACTTTGTAGATTTATAACATGGGGATACATTTTCAAATGCAAAATCGGAAAAAGGAAAACGTTTTATAGAGTACAGTTTAACTTTTCCTGGGACTTTACGAGTGTCTCTCAAAAAACTCGATGTATCAAATAGGTAATCACTGCTGCTAAAATTAGCTACACAGGTGATACAGCAGTGAAAATGAGGGTGCGTAAGGCTCTTTAAAAACATAAAATTATGACGATCATGCCCCTATTAGGAAGGTTGGGTTAAAACGTTCACCAGCGCCATGGATGTCTCGGTTGGTTCTAATTGCGATGCGGAAACGTGATCGTGCATTCAGAGCATTCAAAAGGAATCGTTCCGATGATAGCTGGGCCCATTATAAGGCTGCAAGAAATCGCTGCAACCAGATGATACGCAATGCCAAACGCCGACACATCATAAGCAACATTAACTGTGGATCTCCAGGTGATATCTGGCGATTCCTAGGGACTTGAGGGATTGGCAGATCGAGGCAATGCAGTCTAACGGGGACCATTGGATTAGACGATATCAACACCCATTTCATTACCTCGAATACTTTGGATCGGCTAACCATGCATCAAACGATCAACTTCATTGCTGGGGTGCCTCGACTTAATATAGATCGTTTTAATTTTTCTCCTGTCACCTCAAATGAAATTAAAAAGTCGATCCTTTCCATCAAATCAAGGGCAGTGGGCTACGATAATATCAGTCGTCGCATGATCACCACTGTCCTTGACCAACTCCTTCTTAATATCTCTCATATAAGTAGTGTAAATTTGGGCTATCTGGATCAGAGGAGATCCAGATAGCCCAATTTTACTTCTCGAGAACCGATTTTCAGTTTTTGAAAACTGATTTTTGCTTTATCAATAACTTAATCTATTCAAGTCATTTTTATTTTTGAGTTCTCGAAAACTGATTTTGAGTTTTCAAAAACTTGATCAATCCAAGATTTTTGTCTCGATCATTCAATAACTGATTTTTACGTTTTGATAACAGATTTTACTTATTAAAAACGGATATTATAACTGAATCTATTCAAGTCATTCTTATTTTCGACTTCTCGAAAACTGATTTTGTCTTTTCAAAAACTTCACTATTCCAAGATTTTGTCTCGATCATTCAGAAACTGTTTTTTACTTTTTGAAAACTGATTGCGATAATTTTGATTTCTGACTTCTCGAGAAGTAATTAGATAACCTGCTTTCCACTTTTCACAATTATCACATTCAGTTAAAGTGATAATATTTATTATAGGGCTTTTAAAAACAACGAGTTAAAAAATCAAAACATTTATTATCAAATCAAATCATTCGCACTTTTATAAATATCGTCAATTAACACATGTCTTACGACATGTTGTGCACATATCTCTGCTTTACATTTGCATAAGGTATCTTGCTGGTTCACAAAACTTTTCGCATCGTATATTTCGATGCGGGTGATCTTAAATCCTGGTGAAGGTTTTCTTGATGAAACTAAAATTATATAGGTTGCTATCATCAGAATGCGTTTTCGTTGAACGTGCTGCATCCATGGGAATGAATTGAATAAAGTTTCTTCAGAGTCCTGGAAATATAAATTGTAATGATAAATAAATAAGTTTTACAGAAATATAGGTAATTTACATTAACATTGAGATTTTAACTGTTGTATTATGGTATGATATAGAAATAATATGGGTAGGCATAAAAAATACAATTTTTAATATGATAAATCCTAATAAATTCATAAAATTAAACGTTTATTCAATTTATATTAATTGAATTACATACATACACACATACATAGTCTCGTCTGGTGCCGTCAGACATTAATTAATTGTTATTATTATTCTCTTATTTAAACATATATTATCAATATTATTTCATATTATGCATTTTATTTACTACATTATTATACATAGACTATGTAAATACATCATTCAAGAACAATGGCAGAATTAGGTCTGGGTTTGTTGTGGCGAGCTTAAACTTCATATGAACAAAACAAATTCTTTATTTTTCTAATATTTTTTTATATTTTCACTTTGTCTATATAAAGCCGGATTACTTTATGATGATAAAAAGCATTCCAATTGATAACGAACTAGGTGCTTACTTTATTATTTGATTATTGCCATAGACAATGGTGTGACAGGAATAGACGTTTGACATTGATGCGTATCGATTATTAAATAAGTAATCGATATGATCGACCTTTATAGGGTTGGTTTGGTTTAAAATATAATAATTAAAATGCAGTTAATTAATTGTTAATCAACATTATATCAATAAGCTAATTCTTTTGTAGCAAAACAACTTTTAAATCAAATAAAAACGTCACAGCATCGTTTTAACGTTATATCGATTTCACATAAAATCGATTTAAAATGTGCAGCTCTGCTGTTGTCTTTGGCTGTGACAGGTAGATGCTACCATGGGATGCTACAGAATAGTTCTGCATTTAGATGTCAATCTGACATAATGCCTTTGATAATTCAAACGTACCCACATTGTTCATTCTTAACTAAACATTAAACACCGATATCTTCTGTTTCCGGCTTTCCCGAGTGAAAATAGAATAATTTATAGACTCTGTTACTTACGCCGAATTTTTTGATATATTTTTTATTACTGAGCGCTTCAATTTAATTTCAGACATTTTGATGTATGGAGATCTGCCATTGTCCTTTGTATTTTGTAGTAATAAATAAATATTTAACTTAGAAGGATGAGTTTAAGTTATTTCTATGGAATAAACATTAAACAAGGAATGGTATACTTTATTAAAACATTTAAATTGTTTTTAGTTGCTCATAAAGATTCTGTAATAGTTATAGGCACTATTTTTCCCAAAATATATATATAATAAAATTTACAAATAACTTACCGACATAATGTGTTTATTTATTTCTTCTTGTGTGATGAGACACGACTCACTCGAAATAAAATTGTAAGTATAATAAAATGATTTCAATATTACTAAGTTTAATTATTTCACGATCTTAATATTCAAATTTGAACATATATTATGTGTTAGTGATAACCGATGCGGACCGCTCCTTTTTTGGAACGTTTGTTTATATTTTCGCGACAGAGAGGCGTCGGATGCAATGTGAGCCCGTCTATGTTTTGTAGAATTATCTACTAACAAATCATTCATGCTGTCTTCGAGTTTGTCTGTAGTAATCACGAGTAAGAAGCGAATGTTTTTCATAGCTGAAACGCTAAGTAAAACCTGGTGCAACCTTTAGTATAAACAACGGATATTATTGCGATGATAGCAATATTTTAGGGTTCCATTTAGATGAGAAAGTTTTACTTTCTTGTCATTTTATTTTATACTGATCATCAAATTTTGCACACAAGCGTAAAATGTTTAATATTCATTTCCTCACACTTGCGCATTATTGATTAACTCGTATTAATAGGGTTAAAAAAATTGATGTTCATACTTTCTGCTCAGATCCATCTCCCAAGTGAGACTTACTTAGTGTTTGTGTACCAGTGAGTGGTGTGCTGATATAGTAAAATTATCATCTATCGAATTGACTAGTAATTGAGAAGTGCCAGTAGTAAAGTGAAAAGTTATTTCATATCAACAACTAATCACCATGTAAGTAAGTATTATTTATGTTTCACTTCATTGTTAATTGTACCAACCGTATTTTTTTAAGATTTTATTTAGCTTGCCCTGTTTGTTTATTTATCTATTTATTTGGGCCAAATTTAATAATTAAAATTTTCCCTATCTTGTTGTCAGATTTATCTGATATTTTGGTACACACCTTTAGTTCTGATGACAACACAATCTAATTCTAAATTGTCATTCATATACTATACAACTTAATAAAACAATACAGGGCGAGCCATTTACCTATTATCTGTGATATATCATAAAATTTTACAAATAATTTAGTTACTGCTGCATTATTTGGAAATACGAATAAAATAAAATTAACACCGCTGTCAGTTATTTGTGTTTTTATTAGATTAACAACGGATAATCCAGTTAATTTAATAACGATTAATAATTTCGGTATATGTACCTATGAAATTTGAATTTTTGATATGGATATAAATAGTAAATGAATTTGTGCATCGAAATCAAACTACGGTTTTCGGATTCTATCGCGATATATTGGTTTTAGTTCATTTACATTAAAACTGACATATTCCTGTAATAAAACTGTAACGTCGGCTAGTAATAATTAAAAAAAATAGTTCTAGATCATTCGGTTTAAATGTACATACATACATACATAAACTCACGCCTTTTTCCCGTCGGGGTAGGCAGAGACAACGGAACGCCACTTGCATCTATCCTTACAAACCTCACGCGCTTCCTCTACATTCATTACTCTGTTCATACATGCTCGCCGGTTCCGGGTGCTTAGTCCGTTTTTCAGAACGTCACCAATTTGGTCGACGAATGTCCTACGAGGTCGGCCGCGACCGGCTTGCCCATACACGTTAGCCTCATATATTTGGTGCGTCATTCTTTCTTCACTCATTCGCTCCACGTGCCCAAACCATTTCAGCATTCCTTTCTCAATCCTTGTCACGACATCTTCTTTCAGGCCACATCGCTCTCGTATTACTGCATTCGGAATTCTATCAGTCAGTCTTACCCCACACATACTACGCAGTGACCGCATCTCAACTGCGTTAATTCTGCTTTCATGCTTTTTCTGCCACACCCAACACTCACTACCGTACATTAACGTGGGCACAAGCACTCCATTATGAACCGCCAGCCGCGCCTGTTTTGGCACATTCTGGCCGTTCATAAAGGCATGCAGCGCTCCATTTACACAGTTTCCCGCAGTCACTCTCCTTTCAATATCTCCTTCACATCTTCCATCTCTTGTAAACATGCTACCCAAATATACAAATCCTGTCACTTGTTCAATGTTTTCTTCTCCAATCGCAATATTACACTCAATCATATTTTCATCCTTCTCAAACACCATCACTTTCGTCTTTTTTGCATTCAATTTCATACCTTTCGATTCAAAGCTCTCATTCATGCAGTTCATCATTTGTTGTAACTCAGTCGCCGACGACGCCAGAATGACTTAATCATCGGCGTACAAGAGGCACTTAGCACGCAATCCTGCCATATCGATCCCGCATTCCATTTCCCTCATATTTTTCATGCAGCTATCCATGAATAGGTTGAACAACCAGGGCGAGGCTGGTTTAAATGTAAATTAACTAAAACCAATATATCGTGATAGAATCCGTAAACCGTAGTTTGATTTCAATGTGTTACATTGGTGTAAACTCAAGAAGACAGGTACTATACATTTGTGCATATATTTAAGTCTAATAGTTACAATATAACTTTGTAGTGCTTAATTGTAGTAATTATGTAGGTATACTTAAGCATTAAGCATTGTACTTCCCTTATTTTTCCCTGTCCACAAAACCATGGCATCGTATTCACTCTAATAATGAAATTTATGTTTTTACAGGTCGAAAAATGTCGATGCCATTTTCCCGTCGGAAGAGGAGTCATCGGCTGACGAAATAGAAAAGAAACCTGTCGAGAAGAAAATCAAGAAGAAGAGAGCACACCGTTCAGAGCCTTCGCGTAGCGAGGTCCGCGCGCGCTCATCCGACAACGCTGGCAGCGCGGGATGCAGCTCAAACAGCAAGCGTGCTAAGGCTGAAAACAAAACTACAGCGAGAGAACTCTTTGGCTCCGACAGCGACGAGGATAATCGCGCTGTCGAAAACGAAATTGGTAAAAATACATCACCTTTAGTTTCATATGTCACTCGACGAGTTGCGAATGGGTATTCGCGACAAATGAATGCATTAAAATGGGGGCACATTTTGTTGAACTGAAAATATATAAGTGTGACGAAATAGAACACGTGTCCCCCATGAATAGATGGCGTCACGCTGTTGTGGCGATAAAAATCAGGACTGATATTGATACCGATAGCTGGCGTCACTTATGAAATTAAATGAAATGTAAATAGTTTATTTTGACATACACGTAAACACACTAATATTCTAAAGAAACACAAAAAAATACTAACAAATAAAAAAGAAAAGAGAATAAAACAAATCACAAAAAAGTATCATTAAGAATAAGAACAAAAAATTAATTAACAAAAAGGAAGGAAAATAAACTTAAAAATAAACAGAGTAGTAAGAAGTAAGACGTGTAGTCAAAATGGGACCCAGTTCGGCATAATGCCAGACGAATGCCTGGCGCCGATTTTCAACCAGGCCCTCTAGTGACTCACGCATGCGATATCAAAGAAACAATATAAGTACATAATACAATAGAAATACAGAATTACACATATGTACTTATATAAGTTTTTATTATAAATGGTATAGGTACTTACATAAACACAGATAAAAATAAATATACACACAAAAAGGAGTACATAAACTAATAAATATTATAAGTATAAGAAAGTGTAATCAGTGTAATACCAGTGTGTCATAAAAAAAAGGAATAATAAGTTTTATGCATATCGAAAAGTGTCGATAGTATTATATTGTCATCGTTGCGTCACTAAAATTAAATGAGTCTTTGCCAGACTGCCAAAGAGATACGCAGCGCTCGTGCGGTGCAGTGCGCGGGTGCGCTGTTTGTAGGTATATGGCTGCAGCCAATAATTTACAAAATAATAACAGGCTACCAACGCCCTTGCCCCGCCAGTAGCCGCGCGGCATCCGACGCATCCGCATGCAATGTTTGTGCATACGAAAACAAGCGCGAAGTCGTCTCAAACGCTCGACAGCTCGGCACGATGCAAATACAGTTATATAATACATATATATACAAACAAACAAAACAGTGAAATACCGCTGAACATGACAACAACTATGAAGTAAAGCCAGGATCAAACCAACGCGTTCAGCTCGCGTCCGCGGTGGCGTGCGCGGTGGCGATTATTGCGCGTGCAAAAGTTGGGCACACTGTCGCGTTCGTTCAGGCGTTCACCAGGCTGTAGTCGCGTCACTAAAATGCTGTCTGATACAGATAGTGAAATTGAAGAAATTTTACTTCTGTCTGCTATTATTGAAGACGAAGAGGAACAAGACGTGAACTTGAGGTGGGTATGATATACAGTGCCAGTGAAGTAAATACCTACCATCATTCAATAACGCCTTATCAGAATGAGACGTATCATACAACAATGGGAATTTGTGGAATTAATTTATATTTTCTTTCATTTCCACCATACTTAAAATCTACAAAAACACAGTTTCCCCAACAAATAATAGCTGCGTGCAGCTTCCTAACGCAACAAGCGCGATCTGATCGCCACCGCCGCGTGCAGACGCTGCACCGGACGCCGCGTGCAATCCGAGGACGCGTAGATGTGAACACCGCGCTATAAGTTCGTACACAATATCTGATCGCCACTGCGCACGCCACCGCGGACGCAAGCTGAACGCATTGGTTTGGTCCTGGCTTTATACAATAATCCTAAGTAAGTACAGTTTTCTTACATATTTTGTGTCCTAGTATTCATATTGAAGCACATTCCTAGTACTTACACACATATCTTGTACTTTCAGATTTTAAGAGATTGTTAATCGGGAGCAACTCGGATATTATGTGTTGCCGTTAACCCAAGTACGAGAGCCAGGCCTCAGAGGTAACGCAATGTATTTATAGCCATATGAATTTATGCGTCCATTCCGATTTATATGTATAAACAGGGAGCGAGATAAGCTAATGCTTGCTTATTTTATTTGTTACAGGCTTCTCACATGGGTTTCTCACACAGCGGATGCACATATATACAAACCTGTAGCTGAATACCGTATCATCTGGACAATAATTAATTAATGAGTAATGTAATAGAAAGTAAGTAACTATTTAGATAAAATTATTTTTAGATACATTAGATACATATTTACTATAAGAAATAGTCATAAAGATTGCATTGTAGTTAATAACAATTTAATAAATTAATTAAACAAAGGTAGTAAATAAATATATTATTAAAATAGGAACTTATAATATTTGTCTTATAAGTATCCATTATGATAATGATGATTGAATACATAAATTAGGTATAAATTAAATGTCATTTTCGTAATTATAATAATTAGAATAGTATTAATCGGGGAATCATAAATAAATATTATAATATATTATAAACTATATTAATAATAAAATTAAATGTCAGGAAATTATTATAATTAATTGATTATAAAATACTAGAGGACGCCAGCAGCTACGCCTGCATTTCTATTTAATTGACCCGTTTTGGCCGATCCCGTGGGAATTTCGGGAAATCCCTTCTTAGTGCACCCCTACGGTCCTCAAGGAACATACATGCCAAACTTCAGCTTTCTGCGCACAATAGTTTCGGCTGTAGCGTGTCTGTCAGTCAGTCAGTAACGCAAGGATTTTATATATTAAGATTAAGATAATATTTGCAATGTCATGATTATTTGATTGTATTAATTGATTATTTCTATTGCTTTAATCATTTAAGCTTCAAATAAGGGAGGGGTTTATATTAATAACACCAAATTTTTGTTGTTCCTATACTAGAATTTTTTTTAACTGCCTTCTGAAGGCGTGAATTGTCATGAGGTTACGCAATGGAGGGGGGATATTGTTCCAACATTTTGAAGCTGCATAGCGAAAGCTTCCTCTAAATGCCTATGTGCATTGTAAATTAATTGATAACGGCTTAGAACACTTTCTGTTTGGACGTTCACTGCCATTTGCGACCCATGTTAATTTCTCATACAAGTATTGCGGTAGTTTCAATTTAATCACGCCAAACATTAGGCAAGCCAAGTGCAGTTTCCTCCGTGACTTCATTTTTAGCATATAATTTTTATTAAGAATGGCGTTACATGGCCTCTAAATGGAACCGCAAAACAAAAACGTGCGCAAGCATTCTGCACCCTCTGTATTTGCCTATCGGTACGTGCTAAGAGCCGAGGGCCATACACAGCATCTGCGTAGTTTAGCTTACATAGTATTAATGACTCAACCAGCTGTACACGTAATTCCTCTGACAAATAGGGACGCATTTTATATAAAACTCTCAATCTATAAAAACTGTTCCGCACTGCATCATCTATATGTTTCTCAAACCGTAGTTCAGAATCTACAGTCAATCCAAGATTCCGCGCTTCATATACTCGCTCCAATGGACTTCCCCTTAAATGAACATGAGATGGCGAATGCAATAAACTTAAGGATTTTTTGGTGCCAAATATAATAAATTTTGTCTTTGATGGGTTTATCATTAAACAATTTTTCTCGGACCATGCGAACAGCCGCTCAAGGTCTTCATTCAGGTCTTCTATAGATTTTTCGAAATCACTCACCCTAAATGACAAATAGACCTGAACATCATCCGCACAGTTTTTAATGGAGTCCGTGATGTCGGCACAGTACAGGCTGAAAAGTATAGGTCCCAGAATAGAGCCTTGCGGCACGCCTCTCGCTAAAGAGGCAGGTGTCGAGGTCAAGGTGGTCCCATCCATTGTATTTAGCTCCACATATTGCATTCGGTTACTCAGGTAGCTATGGAACCTTTAGAACCTAGACCTTAGATAAACAGGGCAAAATGCTAATCGGCTGTAAGTCCTGTAAACTATTAGGGTTTGGTTTTTTTCGGTAGCGGTCTTACAATAGCTACTTTCCATATATCAGGCACAGTAGAGGTTACAATGGAATGATTCACTATGTCTGTGAAAACTTTAAGGGTGTGTGTTAAGGTCATTTTAATCATGGCCAAGTTAATTTTGTCGAATCCTTCAGCGTTGGATCTGAGACCTTGTATTATACGGAAAACGACATCCTGATCCACAGTTACCAAACTAAAAGTGGCGTCACAGAATCTATGGTACTAATATGTAATACGTAAGATTACAAATACTAGTGTTCGTGTCGCCAGGCACAGTTAAAAAGAAAGTATTTATAGTATCGGGGTCCCTGAGATGTGAAGAAATATCAGACCCTTGTTTAGGCGGCAGAATTGTTGATTCTAAATTTCGCCAGAGGGCTTTTGGATCTCTTATTTTATTATTTATATTATATTTATAATACGCTACTTTTTCCTGATGCAACGTTGTAGTAACAGTAGACTTTAATTGCTTATAATAAAGCCTACTGGTTTCCGTCTTTAATTCCCGAAACTTAGCTAAGGCATCATCCCTACATTTCATCATGAGTCTAATTGTGTCTGTTATCCATGGATAAGAACGACCCTTAAGTATGCAAACCCTAATAGGAGCGCATATATCGAATATCACTGTGATCCATTCGCTTAATGCACTCACCATATCGTTCACATTGTCTAAAGTGGATATAAGATCCCATCGAATTTTATCTAGACCGTCACGCATAGTTTCCGAGCAAATGTTTTTCAAGCAACGCCTTTTATGTACTTGTGGCAATAGTTTTTGCTTCCTGATACCGAGTTCACAACTTATGTATGAGTGACTGTTGATTAACTTAAATGGCTCGATCCTGACACTATTTGCACTTAGGTCCGTATAAACCAGATCAATCAAGGTCTTACTATCCTCGGTGAATTGCGTCGGTGACGACACCAGTTGATTAAGACCCACGCAACCAAAGAAATCGTTAAGTTTCTTCGTCTTGGTGTCTTTATTAATTTGGACATTAACATTCAGGTCGCCTTACAAAATAAAATGATCGCAATGTCCCAAAAAACTTAATGTCAAACTAACTGAATCCAGAAATAAATCTAAGTTCAGCCATGAAGGACGATAAGCCGTGCCTATAGCGATCTTCTTACCGTGCAGCGTGAGTGTGAGCCACATCTGCTCCACGGAATCGAACTTAGGATCGCTTGTACCTGTCCAAGTTCGCGCGCTTATGCTGTGCTTTATGTAAAAGCCTACGCCACCGCTGCGACCGCCGCCAACATTCGCGGGCCGCGGAGTGTGACGGAAGCTATACCCTGGTAGAACAGGCCCGCGCGCCTTCTCTCCCCGTCGCAGCCATGTTTCATTTATTGCTAATATATCTACAGGATTGCGTTCTACCATTCCTACAAAGTCATCGTGGTTCGCACCTAGGGATCCCGCATTCAACAATCCAACTCTGAGGTATCCATTAATAATAATATTAGAAATGTCTTCGTTATTGTATCGCACTATAATCAAAGAAAGGATAGCTGCACAGTAATTGTTAACCCCAAGTGCTCGCTGTCAACATTGACAATTGCGTTGCGTACCATACTAAGTATCCAATAACAACACAAAGTACGAATATAATTAAAGTGTATATTAACAATAACTAATATAGTATAATTCATGTTCATGTGTAGTATAAATATCAAGTATAAGTTATAAATATATGTGTATGAAATTATGTGTAAATATTGTATATAGGTGATAGGAAATACAGTTAAAGATATGTTTCTTACTACACGGCAACTGTAGTTATGATCCCCCCCGTGGGATCTCCACCTTGTCGTGGTGGGGGGGCTCAGTAACCGTGGGTTAGAAGCCACCCACGGTGAAGCCAAGCGGGATCCCGGGAGGGGACGCTCCACGTGGGCTTGGTAGAGGCCTGCGTAGGATGCGTCCCATGGTGCGGGTGCGGGGGACAGTTCTGTCTGTCCCTCGCAGTCGGGTGCGGTCGCGGGAGGAGAGGCGTGTCGGTGTTGCGTTGCCGCGCGCCCTATCTCCCGCGACCAAATGGGGGCGCACCATCGTTGCGTCGCGGTGGGGCCGCAGAGGAAGAGGAGATGCGGTGTTGCGTTGCCGTCCTCCCTATCCTCTGCGGCCGCTGGGTGTTTTGGCGGCGGAGCCCAACACCTTCATCCGTCGCCAAGGGGGTTTCGTTCGGGGCCCGCCTGACCATCTGGCGGGCCAATACCCGTCGGGGGGTAGCGAGGAATGCTTTTGTGAAACCCTACCCTCCGACACATGGGTACATGAGGAGCACGGGTTGGTTTTTAGTCAGTAAGAGTCTGACAGTCCCCTTCGTCCTTCCCCCCCGGGGCGAAGGGACTCCATGAGGATTTTCCAACCCGATACAAAAAAAAAAAAAAAAAAAAAAACTGTAGTTATGATAATCCAAAAGATTTTTATATGTGTTACTGCCATTTTTGTCAGCGAAAGACTTACAAGTAGATACATAATAGACATTATAAGAAAAGATTATTGATAAGAATATAATAAACACTAGTAATAACCTAAATATTTGCAACATTATCCAACTTGACATTGCCAAAAAAATTTACTTATGTCGTTGCCATTACTAATACGGTACGTGGGTGCCACGCTAGCTTATTTGGGTGCCATTCGCAAAGAATTTAAAGAAAACCTATGTTTATTAATTCGTACAATTAATTATATCGTTAATTATCCTAGTTTTACCCGTTATTATAAGTTATATATTATATTATAAGTATTATAACTCAATGTAATCCATGCAGAGTTTTAACATAAGGCATACAATAAAAATGTAATCAACAACTACTCTAATATTATTTACCCTTTTACTTATTTAATAAAACATTATAATTATTAAAGTTTTTCTGTTTTAATTGTTCACAGTTACCACACCTCCGAAATATGAATCAGATAAAGAGACTATAAAGTCAGATATTATATTATGTACGAAATGCAATCTAAACATTCTGAAACATAACTATAAAAATCATACAAGATCTAATTTACATAAGTCTAAATCAATATCATTGCTACTGCATTTAAAAATAGAATAATAACATATAGACTGAATCCTTTACAAAAAGCCAAATTTCTCACACCAGAGATGTTCTTAAATGATATTAAGAATGATGTAAAAAGCATTATTGAACTATCGTTCATAAAACATAATTGTATGAAAGTCAATTTTGAACTATTTGCTTATTTTATTTTACCTAAGTCAGAAAAGCAACAATTGAAATAGTTTAATACTAAATTTGAAGTTTTATATGCAATAACAATGATATTGAATGTACTTTTGACACAGCTTTTAATATTTTTATAGAAAAGATGACATTATTTGAACATTGCGAGTCGGGATGGTCTTTTAATGATGTAAGTCACTTAGAAATCAATATAAATAAATATTCACCCATGAAACCCATGAAGGCATGTCATTCCCGCCTACTGTTGAGGATTTAAAACTTTTAGAGAAACAAACTTCTGATATAAGTTTTAATGTTTATGGTCTCGATAAAAGATTTACTGTGACTGGTGCTTTATATTTGACAAGTTCAAAAAAAGTGAATCATAAAAATTTATTGTATATAGAAAAACAGCAAAAAGGTTATTACTGTTTAATTACAGACCTCCCACGTCTAGTAAAACGACAAATTACTAAACATAATGGAAAATTACACTTTTGTGATACTTGTTTACAGTTTTTTGTGACTAAGTCTCGATACATGTCACACAAATGTTTTGAAATATTGGCGATATTACCAGAAAAACATAGTAAATTAAAATTTAAAAATTATGAAAGAAAACTAAAGATTCCTTATGTAATATACGCAGACTTCAAAAGCATATTATTAAGTTGTGATTCAGAGCCAGGTTTTAACACAATCAATTTAAAACTGCATCAACCATGTTTTGGATATTACATTTGTTGTTCTTATGACCAGAGAAACATATTTATTCAAGATAAATATGTTTCATATAGAGGCCCTAATTGCATTGAAGTATTTATTAAACGACTTATCAAAGATGTAAAACGTATAGATGGTATATTATCGAATAAAAAGTCAATGTCGCTATTATTTATTTATTTATTTAATCATTTATGCACAAACAAAGTGTACATCGGTGGACATAATGCCATATGGCATTCTCTACCTGTCAACCTTAAGGTGGTGCAGAGATGAAAGTGGTAGGTGCATTTTACTATTTAGATGTAACTAATCTTAATATATAAAATCCTTGCGTTACTGACTGACTGACAGACACGCTACAGCCGAAACTATTGGGTGCAGGAAGCTGAAATTTGGCATGTGTGTTCCTTGGGTACCGTAGGGGTGCACTAAGAAGGGATTTCCCGAAATTCCCACGGGATCGGTCAAAACGGGTAAATTTAAAAAAAAGTGCAGGCTTAGCTGCTGGCGTCCTCTAGTGTTAAATAATATACCTACATATATAATATGGATAGAATACTTACAAGATATATAGTTCTACAAGTACATACTTATACATATTTATACATAAATATAATAACATATACATATAAATACAATATACTTGCATAAATACTTATAATATTGGATGAGAGTGATGTGCTGATTCCTTCAATCTCTCAAAAAGAAGCTCTCGAACTTTCGTTCTGAATGTATAACGGTTGGTGGACATTCTAATTTCAGGAGGGAGTATATTCCATAAAATAATAGACTGCACAACAAAAGAAGAGTTAACGAACCCAGTAGTGTGACTGGGGCAAGAAAGAAGAAGATTATGAGAAGAACGAAGATCTCTCTCATGAGTAGTAGATAGATATTGGAAGTGTGGGGTGAGATAAGTCAGAGGAGAAGGAGACTTGAGAATAGAGAAGAGAGTAGTAAGAGCACGCAAACACCGGCGCTGACGAATTGGTAGCCATTTAAGTTCGGAACGATAAATAGAGACGTGGTCATACTTACGAAGATTGTAAATGAATCGAATGCAGTTATTGAGAAGTCGGTCGTACTTATTGAGATGTTCTGCATTCAGGTCATAATAACACATATCACCATAGTCGATTATGGGAAATATTAAGGCCTGCACAAGCATTGTATTGGTCTTGGAAGGCAAGAAATTCTTGAAACGGTATAGTGCTCTAAGAGTTCCGGTGACCCTCTGACTAACATTGCTCACCTGCGCTTGCCAATAAAGAGTGGAATCGATGTAAAGGCCTAGATCTTTTACGGATGCACTGTACGGAATGACCAGGCTATTAAACATTACGGGAGGTAGAGTTTTAACGTCTAATCTATGCATTAAACGGCGACTGCCTACTATAATGGCCTGACACTTCGCTGGATTAACGTCTAAGCCAAATTTATTACACCAGTCCATCATTGACTCAAGGTCCCTATTTATATCTGCAATGTCAACTGTCACATCGTCCACCCTCGCTTGGGAGTACAACTGCAAGTCGTCAGCATAAAGATGATACGAACATCGAAGATTAGGAGTTAAAAAGTTAATAAAAATAGAGAATAGTAAAGGAGAGAGAATGCCACCCTGAGGAACACCAGAGTACATGTTTCGCCAACTCGATGTAGTTTCATCACAGCGAACAGACTGTTGGCGTTCCTGAAGATAACTTGTGAACCATTCCAGTGCATTAGGCGAGATCATGAGATGGGAGAGGATCGATAGAAGGATATCGTGACTGACGGTGTTGAAGGCGTTCGAGAAGTCGACCAAAGTCAGCACAGTGACCTTGGTGTCTTCCATGCCTGCCCTAACATCGCCATTCACTTTAAGGAGAGCAGAAGTCGTGCTATGGCCTGGCCTGAACCCGGATTGTAATGGGCTAAGCAAGTTGTTTTGAAACACAAATTGAGACAACTGTTTATGTACACAGGCTTCGAGCACTTTCGAAAGGAAGGGCAGAATAGAGATTGGACGGAAATGGTTAGGAAGAGAAGGGTTCGTTATCTTAGGTAGTGGGATAAAAAAAGGCTTTACGCCACAGGGAGGGGAACGAGCCGCAGTCAATAGAAAAGTTCACAATGTGGGATATAGGGAGGATGAGATGGTTGAGAATCGGGATAATCATGCGGCGGCTGATAGAATCAAACCCCACAGCGTTGGATTTAATGGATAGAATAATTTTCTTGACCTCACCCAATGCAACTGGAGAAAAATTAAAAGCATCAATATTAGAACGGGGAAGCCCAGCAATGTAGTCAACAGTGAGACGCCTGGTTTGATGATCAAGTTGAGAAGTAGACGTGAAATAGTTGTTTAAGTCATCCAAACCAATCGTGATTTGAGGAGTTGTGTTTTGCTGTTTGCCAATACCTAGGGTCCCAAGGAACTTCCAGTTACTAGCGGAGGAAGAAGAATTAATATTATTGAAAATATGGCCACGTTTAGCGTTGCGTATCATCTGATTACACCGATTCCTTGCAGTTTTGTATAGACACCAGTTCTCGTCAGACCGCTCCTTTTTGAACTTCCGAAAAGCTCTATCACGGCGTCTCATGGCCATTTGAATGCCTCTGGTAAGCCAGGGCGCAGGAGGACGTTTCAGTTTAACTCTTCTGATAGGAGCATGTTGATCATAAAGATTTAGTAGCGTATCGTTCAAAATTGAGACTTTTTCGTCTACGGTATTGGCTGCTAATAGAGAAGACCAATTAAGCACAGCAGCATCTTCTTGCAGCTTCTCGCTATCCATACGCCCAAAACAACGCATGTGCAGAACCTTAGGATGGGGTTTAGGAGGTTTAAGGTGATAGAATAGGTAGATAAGGTCGTGATGGGAAAAGCTGGGAGCAAGATGTTGGCCATGGGAATGTACTAAGGATGGGGCTGAGGTGATAATCAAGTCTAGCTAGGTGTCTACACCTTCAGTATTGTGGTGAGTGGGTTCGAGAGAAAGAGTGTGTAGACCGACAGATTTAAGGATGTTTTGCGAGCGAGAGGAATTGATGGCTAGGTCAGTGTTGAAATCTCCCATGATAATATGGTGTGCATATTCCGACCCTAAAGATTCCAGAATCGATTCGAGACTGGAGAAGTAGTTAACGGAGGGGGGACAATATACAACTCCTAGAACGGTTTTCGCCCCACTGACTGAAACCTCAAGGAAAAGATACTCAGAAGAAGCAAAATTATTAGGCGGTGAAGATAAAAGGATTTTGTACGAGAGAGTACAACGGAGATATATGGCTACACCACCACCTCTCCTAAACAACCTATCATTGCGTATAAGAATGAATCCAGGGAGGGGGTAGTAAATATAAGGTAAATGAGGTTTCAGTCAGCTCTCTGAAATCAGAATGGCATGAACGTTAGCATCACTGAACGTATCAAACATGTCATTGTAATGACTGGGAATGCTTTGTGCATTAATGTGACAAACATTCAACATGTGCTTTGTAGTTTCATTAAATGTTCGCTTGACAAAGTCACCAAGCGAATCAGTAGCAGAACAAAAGCTGTCGTTGTTTGAAGAATTTGCGGAATCATCAGCGGAATGAAATGAATCATCACCTATATCCGAGAACATAAACTAATAAAATAATTATAAAAATATATAAACTTAAATATAAATGTAATAATAATATAGCTTAAACCACAAATATATAAATTTAAAAGTGCGCAATGAAGTGCACACAGTCTTAAAGCAATGCAGCATCACTGTACCACCTGCCAGCAGACACATACAAACAAAAAACAAAACAATATTTTACGGGTGAAAACTAAACTTAATTGTACAAAATTTATATAACTTACTAATTTCCAAACGCATCTTTAAGTGTCACTTCACTCACTGTCAAGTTACGGATGACATATTGATAACTTTTGTAAACAAAACAAGTGTATAATCTATGAACAAAACATTGATTTGAAAGCATTTAATTTAATTATGTTAAATTATGAGGGTGCGAGAAAAAAGCGATGATTGAATAATATATTATGTTACTAGAAAAAGTTAAAATTGATGACAGAACAAATGAGTAATTATATATATAAGAAGATTGGCGCGTTAACATGAAATGATACATACATACTAATAAAAAGACGAAAACAAGACTATTTACGCGACACGGTTGTGATGCCGTTTGCTTCGGGAAGACTAGTGTTCGGAGCTCCACTTCCACTGCTTGTCGCTTTCGGGAACTTCTTGATGAGCCTGCAGAGGTCATCCTCGGCAACAAGCTTGTGGCGACTTCCGTCTGGTGCTTTAACTACGATGTAGCCGTCCTGAGTCCAGCAAAATCTCATACTAAAGTGCGCCCGGGCCTTCCCGAATACAGCATGTCGCATCCGGGTCAGGAACTCCTTTATTGAGGTAGTGGAACCCTTTAGGGTGGTCTTGGCACGCCAAACAGCAGACCTAGCATCCACTCCGGTAAACCATACCAGCATTGGCCGTTTGCTGTTCTTTTTTGGTGCACCAATTCTATAGCACCTTCCTATATGTGAGGCAGAGATGTCCTTCAGAGCAAGCTTATTTTGTATGATGTCAAGGATAGACATTGGACAATTCTCTTTGTCGGCTTCTGGCACGCCTAAGAAAATGAGTGACTTACGTCTATGATAAGTCTCAACAGAATCTAGTTGCTTGTGGCATTCACTAATTTGCTGGCGTAGTACGCCAAGTATACTGAAGACAAGCTCCCGGAAAGTGCGAAATTCCTCAGCGTCCCTTGCTACGGTGTCCTTGGCTGGGTTCACACTGGCTAGCTGAGCTTCGAGGGCTGCCATCCTACTTGCAAAGTTCACTTCCAGGCTTTTCTGTGCCGACTCGATATCTTGCAGCTGAGACATAGTGATATACAGATGTGGATGCTGTGTGTTGTATGTGCAGGTGTTGTGCTGGCAGGTGGCAAGTATTAAATCACATACAGTTAAGTGTCATTAACACAATCCTGATAGTAACTGTACTTTAGTTATTGTCAAAACAAACTTTGATCACTTATAATGAATTTTTACTAATTATTTAAATAAAAGTTTACTTTTTAGCTAAGAAAAGATGTGTCAACTTTTTTAACGCCTACCGCCGAAAAAAATTTTTTTTTATTATCGCATACCCAAAAAGACAATTACTGTAGCGCTAATACGTGTCATATTTGTGAACAGCCTTTACTTGGAGATAAAGTTGTTGATCACGATCATTTGACATCTGAGTATCGTGGTGCGGCTCATAGTCACTGTAATTTAATATTTAGAATATGTCCTTATATTCCTGTTATCTTCCATAATTTATCAGGATATGACAGCCATCTCTTTATTCAAGAGTTATCCAGCTATGAAGGAAATATCAAAGTAATACCTAAAACTAAAGAAAATATATATCGATTATTAAAAATATTTAGGATAAAAACACGTCTCGCAAAGTTCAAAAAAAATTTACAGATTCATTTCAATTTTTCAAGTTCTAGCTTAGACACATTATCAAAAAATTTAACAATGGAGGAGAATGTTCATATTTCCAATGAATTCAGAAATTACTATCAGTTCATGTTGCTGAGGGAAAAAGGCATATTCCCTTACGACTATATTGATTCATGGGCTAAATATGATAAAAAAGAGCTTCCGCCTAAAGACAGTTTTTTTAATAGTTTAACTTCGGAACATAATTATATCATGGGGCCAATTCTGCTATTTTTATATGACATTGATATTATATTTTGAATGGATTTAAAAGCGGTATTCTGATAACCTAATGTCATTATCGTATAATTTAAAATAAAACAGTTCGATGTTGACACATACGATCTCGTTACAAATTCATTCAAATATCAGATAATTTAGAAGAATATGCTTTTTGTGACGTAAGTATGACACTGACATGATATCAAGAGTATTTTTATTTAGCAGAATTGGGCCCTAGATATAGAATATAAACGTGTACAGCAAATTCTGAACACTTTTGAGATTAATTGTATCGGTGAATATAATGACCTATATTTAAAAAGTGATGTATTATTACTTTGTGATGTATTTGAAAAGTTCAGACAAACATGCTTAGAATATTATAAATTAGATCCAGCACATTATGTTTCTTCACCCAGTTTAAGCTGGGATGCTATGCTTTTATACACAGGAATTCAATTAGATTTAATATCTGATATAGAAATATATGAATTATTCGAGAAAGGAATACGTGGAGGTCTAGCTCAATGCTTACTTCGGTATGCCAAAGCAAACAATAAATATCTATCAGACTATGATATCAGAGAACCTTCAAGTTTTTTAATATATCTGGATGCTAGTAATTTGTATGCTATGACAAAAAATTACCTATTTCAGACTTTCATTTATTAAAGGAAAATTATATTCGATGATGTAGCGTGTGAAAATCAAATTAACATTCGAAATTATTTTGCCATGGGAAGACATAAATAAATCGATTGTTTTTATTTATCTCAAACCTATTCAAAAATCCCTAAACAACTTGTGCGCGATAACGTTAACCTATTTATAATATTTAAACAAGATGACATCAACTTAAAGCATATATACAATGAACATGTAAATACAGACATGGAATGGCTTCAATTCAAGAAACTTTGTTCTACTGTATGGCAAGACCAATTTAATTTCTTGTTGGTAAACCAAGACTGTTCTCTAAACAAAGGAAGGTATAGAAAAGGCTTTGATGTATTTATAAAATTTTAGAAAACTCATATATTGTCAAGAGTAGTCAAACAAATTTCATTTGTTGTTAAGAATCAGTAAGTACAAGTTGCATGCGAGCTTGAGTAAAATGGAGACAAATGTTAAAGAACAACTAATCAAATCAGTAAATAGTATAAAAAATAAAATAAAACTGATTCAAGATGAAGAAGATACAGCTAATATAAAATATCAAAAAGTATTCAAGCCTATTATAGATCCTCTAAAATCCTTCATTAAAGTAAATGGAAACGATAATTCAACTTTAAATAATGTAAATGTCAATGAAAATTGTAAAATCGGTAATTTAAACTCTTCAACCTTCTCTGGATTCTTTTACTACTAAAGACATAACGGATTCGGACGAAGATTCAGAATACTAAAGTGAAGGAGACAAAAGTCCATCAAATAGAAATGACGATACTTTAATGTCGTTAAACAAAGAAGATTTTGTTGATATTTATGATAAAATAAATATTCCATTTGGTATTCGGAATGAAAATAATAAACTAATGATAGGAAACTCTAATGTAAAATTTTCTGTTACTATAAATACTTCAAACACTGAAAAAGCTTACGCAGTCACGATTAATAACAAACATTATGATTTTACTCCGGGTTTAAAAAAACTTTTGGTTCGCAATAAGCCCAACTTGGCATTAGTCACTGAAAAGGATAAGATTAACGACAAAGAAATACTTCATAATACAAACGCACATAATCGGGATTTTCAACCAGTGGGCAAATTAAAGGTAATAAAGGAGCAAAGTTTAGGAGCATTTTATTCTCAAGAACTTCAAAAAATGAAGCATCCAGAAATATATCTTTTTGAAAAATTTTTAAAACTGAGGGGAAATAAATTCTTTGTGAAATGGTTAGGCCTTCCGACCACTGAGAATTGCTGGATAGATAAACAAAATGCTTTGTAATTTATTAAAATTTTATTATGTGCTATTCAATATGTGTACATTTAGAAAGTTTGACAGGCGATTCTTTAAAAATAGGCACTTAATGTATTTTAATTCATTTGTATTCGGTTCTCAAAAGAGAGAGCACTTTATACTAATTCTAAAATTTATGTTTAAGTAGTTATTATTATTATTATTATTCAACATAAAACTTGTAATAATATTACACTATGAATGATAAGGAAAACGGATTAAGAGTTCGAAGAAAAAAATTAAATCAGGGAAGGGATTAAAACGAACGTTCAAAAACATCGTAACGCATACAAAAAAACATATTAAAAATATGAAACCTAAAAGTAAAAAGTTATTATTAGAATTAGCATATAGAACTGCAAAAGATTTATCTTCCAATTTGCCATTAAAACTACCAAGAGTCATTCTTGTTCCTAAAACTGGTTAACAGCTGCTGGCAGCTTAGCTGGTGGCGCTGCTGGAATCTCAAAGGGGATAAATGATTATAAATCATCAAAAAATAGATTGGAAGAATTAAAAAGACATAATAGACAAATGGAAGCGATATGTATTGGTAGAGGATTACATCTTAAACGTACCCATTAAAAAAAAAACTAAATGATTGGCTACCCAAAAAACCTTTATCTAATGTTGATATATTGAAGTTCTCAAGAAATATTCCTTTTTTTCGAGGGGTATATATGAGAGATGAATTACCAAATAAACCATTAGCCATAGAATGTGGAATTATTAATCTAGATTCTTCAAAAAAATCTGGTACGCATTGGGTAGCCTATGGAAAAATTTATGATTATATTGAATACTTTGACAGCTACGGCAACTTGAAACCTCCAAAAGAATGTATTAAATATTTAGGACGAAACATGTACTACAACTATGAAAATTACCAGGGTAATAATTTATACAATTGTGGACATTTATGCTTAAAATTTTTAAAATTATTTTGGTTAAAACATATGAACCTATAAAAAGATTTTCTTTTTATTAGCAGGTTCATTTTAGTTTGTTCTGCCTATTCAGCTCGTAGTTACTAGAAATCATTTATTTATTTGCTTTTTGTTTGCTACTGTTAGTGTAACTTAGTTATAAAATATAATTCCTGATTTTGACATATATCAATATGATAGTTTACAATAAAAACCCTTCATCCAAAAGAAAACCTAATATTTCACTTCGAGTATCGAAGGAGAAGGAAAACTGCGAAATTAAACCAAACGTTCGGGGAGATGGGCCTCGTTAGCCTTGGTTGGCAACCTGTCTAGGAGAAGGAAAACTCCGAATTTAAACCAACTTTCAGGGAGCATACCCGAAACAAAACCCCGATCTAAGGTGTGAACCGACCCGTGCCGAGGGATTCGTGGCCAGAGGGCGAGCTGGTCGTAAACGGAGGGTGCCTGTGTTGGTGGTCACAGGGCACAGCTGATATTCCGCCTTACCCCCGTAAAGGGCTCTGCGGGGATGGACCGTCTAGATCCCTAAATCTCGTGGCAACGCTATGGGAACAAAAACTTATTCTTCTCCATACGGCGGCGACGCGGTTCGCAACCCGTCACGTCTCGTTTCCCGCGAGGGCGAAAAGCGGCCTACGGAAAGCAGGTTTGCGACATTGAATGTTGGTGGAGGAATGAACGGCAAATTGGATGAAGTATGTCAGATGATGGATGATAGAAAGATTGATGTTCTTTGTGTGAATGAAACAAAAAGAAAAGGGTGTGACACCACCAAGCATGGTGCATATACGGCGTATTGGTCTGGGGTAGATAGGACCACCAGAGCGTGTAAGGGAGTTGGTGTAGTACTGTCTGCGCGAATGAATGAGTGCGTAAAAGAGTTTGAATGTGTAAATGCTAGGCTACTGTGGATGAGAATGAAAGTAGGACTTACTCGTCTCTTTATTGTGGCGGTGTACGCCCCGGTCAATATAGTTACGGGTATGTCACAACATGAGCAAGACGAAAGGCAGGAGTTTTGGGTGAGTTTAAGAGAGATTTTGAGGAACTGCAAGGATAATGAAAGATTGATCTTGTTAGGGGATTTCAATGGATGGGTGGGAGTAAAGCGAGATGGATTTGAAAGAGTGTTAGGGGCATTTGGTGATGAGAGTGTGAACGAAAATGGAAAAGCACTGCTTGAGATTTGTTTGGAGTGGAGCCTTTGTGTTACGAACACCATGTTTGATCATAAAAGGATACATATGTATACGCGAGAGGCGAAAAATGTTAGAAGAAGTATGATTGATTTTGTGATAGTAGATGAACGATTGAGAAAGAATGTGTTGGATACAAGAGTATATCGAGGGATCGGCATCCACACAGACCACTTCTTGGTGTTGAGCCGGATAAGTGGGCTCTTTAAAGGATGGCGACACCGAGAGCATAGTGAACATAGGGTCTTGGAAAGAATAAAAGTTGAAAATCTACAAGAGAAAGATGTGAAAGATGAGTATAAACGAAGATTGATAGCAAGATTTGAGAGATTCGATGGCATAAATGATATGGAAGAATTATGGCAGGCCTTTAAAGAAGAGGTAGTATGTGTAGCGTCTGAAGTATGTGGTATGATCAAGAGAAGGAAAATACGAAAGGTTAAGAATACATGGTGGGACAAGGATGTACAATCAGCAGTGTCAGAGAAGAAGAAAGCTTGGTCAGATTGGTTGGCTGCCAGAGCAAATGAAAGAATGGGAAAAGCAACGAGTGTAGACATAGATGAAGCAAAAAAGGAGTTTGTTAGGTCAAAAAGAATAGTGAAAGAAATGGTTAAAAGGAAAAAAGAGGAAAAGAAAGATGAGTTTGATAGCAGATTATCTGACGATTTCCAGAGAAACATTAAGTTTTTCTGGAAATCCGTTCGTGCAGTTCGAGGAAGAACTCAATCCTCAGAACACACATCCATCAGAGACGAGAATGGAAGTATAGTAAATTGTGAATTGTGCGTGCTGAAGAGATGGAAAGAATATTTTGAAAGTTTATTCGAAAGAACGGCGAAAGAGACACCAATAGCTGAAGTGAATTGTAATGGATGGAATGATAGCAATGATGAAAGCGTTTTTGGCGTGGATGAGATCGTGAAGGCACTGGGAAGTATGTAAGTAGGTAAGGCTGCAGGATATGATAGGATTACAGTCGAAATGCTGAAGGCTGGACAGGGCATCATAGTTGGTCAGTTGCAGCGGTTATATAACTTGTGTTGGAACACCGGCCGAGTACCTAATGACTGGACCACAGCTGTAGTTGTGCCTCTTTATAAAGGAAAAGGCTCGCAACAAGAATGCAAAAACTATAGAGGCATTAGCCTTCTCAGCATTGTTGGCAAATTGTATGCAAAGGTACTTATTGAAAGAGTTATGGAAGTGACCGACAAGAAAATATGGGATGTACAAGCGGGATTCCGAAAGGGTATGGGATGCACGGATCAGGTTTTTTCCTTGCAAAGCATAGCCGGAAAATTTTTGGCCAAAGGTCAAAAGGTCTATTGCGCATTCGTGGATTTGGAAAAGGCTTACGATAAAGTGGTGAGGAATGAAATGTGGTCGGTGCTGTCAATGAATGGGGTGGACAGCAGCCTCATTCGAGCTCTGAAATCCCTTTATGAGGATTCTAGAGCTTGTGTGAGGATAAACGGGGCATACACTGACTGGTTTACCATCGATAAAGGTGTTAGACAGGGATGTGTAGCGTCGCCGTGGCTGTTTAACCTCTTCATGGACAGTTGTTTGCAAGATTTAAAACATAGTGACTGCGGATTAAGAATGAATGGGTTACTCGTCAAATGCCTCCTTTATGCTGATGATCAGGTTATTCTTGCATCTTGAACGGAGGAGTTGCAGGAGATGGTAACAATCATGCATCGTGCGTTAGAAAGGAAAGGAATGAAAGTGAATGTAAGTAAAACGAAAGTTATGGTTTTTGAAAAGGAGGAATGCGTTACGGCTTGTAATGTTTTGATCGATGGACAGCGAGTGGAACAAGTGAATGAGTTTGTTTACTTAGGTACGTTGTTTACAAGAGATGGTAAGAATGAAGCAGATATTGAAAGGAGAGTTAATGCAGGTAATTGTGTGAATGGAGCTCTGAAGGCGTTTATGAACAGTCAAAACGTGTCCAAAAAGGCACGTTTGGCTGTACATAGAGGTGTGTTAGTGCCTACCCTTATGTATGGTCGTGAAAGTTGGGTATGGCAGAAGAAATTTGAAAGTAGAATAAATGCTGTAGAAATGAGAGCACTGAGAAGTATGTGTGGTGTGTCTTTGACGGACAGAGTAAAGAATTGTGTGATACGAGAGTGGTGTGGGGTAAAAGAAGATGTAGTGACAAGCATTGAGAAAGGCATGTTAAGATGGTTTGGGCACATGGAGAGGATGGATGACGATAGACTGACAAAGAAGATATATCAGGCTAGTGTGAATGGGACACGACAAAGGGGAAGACCTAGGAGAACGTTCCCTGACCAGATTGGAGACATCCTGAAAAAAGGACAAGTCAGAAGTACCCTTAACAGAAGAGCATGCATGAGAAAGTTGATGGGAGTGAGTGAAGCAAGTGAGGTATGTCAGGATCGTTGCAAATGGCGTTCCGTAGTCTCTGCCTACCCCTCCGGGAAACAGGCGTGAGTCTATGTATGTATGTATGTATGAGTATCGAAAGGAGATAGACAGTTAAGTGCGATAAAAAAAATTACCAAAAGTAATAAGGAATTCTTACGTGCTCTTGGATTTAAAATTAAATAAAATGCTTCATATAACTGACTTACCGCATCATGATAATTCTATCGAAAGCTACGAGATTCATACTTTTTTTTTAATAATAATAATAATTCTTTATTGACACACATACATATAAAAAAAAAATACAAAACGATAGGATTACAAAATACAGGCATAGCAACATTAATTATTGTGTTACGGATCGCAACTGGCATCCTAGCTAGTTACTTATAATCCTTATAACAAAAGCTTTAAAGAAAATGATTACAATCCCTATTCATCAGCAAGACTTATATGTATATTCATCGGCGAGTTCAATTAACATTGAAGGATATGTGTGTGTGTATTCCAAAGATACAACAGGAAAGATTATAAAAAAGGATGTGAGATTTATAAATAATCCATTCTCATTTTTAATTGCAGATATAAGATACGAGCTTAATGGTGTTGAAATAGATCGTATTAAAAATGCTGGAATCACAACAACTTTAAAATCGTATATTTCAATGAACGAAGGGGAAAGCAAACTTGCTGCAGTTTGGGGCTGGAATCAGAATGGTACTAAGCAAAAAGACGGACATTTTAGTCTTATTTTGCCGTTAAATAAAATCTTAGGATTCGCAGAAGATTACAATAAAATAATTGTTAATTGTAGACATGAACTTATATTACATAGAAGCCGATCTATTTTAAATTGTGTTTCTATGGACGAAAGTGACAATATACAATTAGAAATACAAAAGATACAATGGCGTGTCCCTCATATTAGAGTTTCTGATCCTGTTAGGCTCTCTCTACTGAAGCATTTGGAAAAAGATCGAGTGATACAGTTAGCATTCAGAAATTGGGATTTATATGAATATCCTTTATTACCTAAAACAACGAAACATCTATCAAAACAGCTTCTGCGTTAGAAAAACCAAGATTTGTTATATGTCTGCAAACTAATCGAAAAAATAACTTAAATAATAGATCATCTGTATTCGATCATTGTCAAGTAACAAATATTAAATTGTTTTTAAATTCACAATATTTTCCATATGACTCACTTAATCTGAAATTTGATGAAGGTAAATACAGTATATTATAATATGAAATGTATGAAAATTTTCGTCAGTCATATTACAACACTAGCATAGATCCCTTGTTTGATTTTTGTACGTTTAGAGAAAAGGCTCCACTATTTGTAATTGACTGCTCCAGACAAAATGATTTATTAAAAACCGGACCGGTTGATGTGCGGTTGGAAATTGAGTGTGCAGAAGAGATACCCGATAGTACAACAGCTTACTGCCTGATCATAAACGATCGCCTTTTCGAATACAGACCTTTAAGTAACATTGTTAGAAAATTATCATGAATGTGTTTGTGGACGTATAAGGATTTAAAAGCGAACAGAATGAATTTATTCCTAAAGAAATAGCAATCCAATGTGAAGAACGTATATTTGTTCTTTTGATAAAACCACCATACCCATTCTACGATTTGACTAACAAGTAAATTGGATTGAAGAAAATAGAGGAATATTGTGAAATGAAGGAATTGTACCATACTATAATTATACAAATTATATTTACGATTTCTTAAAAAATAAGTATATTTTTACAAAAGGCTCAGAAAAAGTGATTTGGTTGAGAAAAATTCTTGGTAATGATAATGTTTATAATTTAGAAAACTTTAATTGTCCTTGTTTAGCAAAGCTCCAAGAAGATTATTGGAAATCTTAGCATATCAAAAGTTATATATATCATAGCAAAATATGTGCTTTAAAATGTATCATGTTTGAATAAATGGTGTGTAGAAAATAAAATATTTTTGTGAATATAAATAAATGATTTTATTGAAACAGCTGTATTTTATTTTTATGCAAATATTACCACGTGATACTGTCGAAATACTATTATAGTTATTTGACAAACGTTTTTAGTTAAGTAAACATTGTTTGTATTTAACTCAGTAAATATTTATAGTTACCTGCAACATGCTTTCATTTTCCTGAATGTTTTTAGAATATAAACAAATGGACAAAATATACAAACTAGTAATACATATTTTGTTGTAGCAACAACCATGTCTTTGAATATTGGAGAACGAGTCAAAATAATTATATTAGAAAAGCGTTTGTGTGGACTTCATGTTGTAAAGATGATTAACTACGAACAGTATAATGCCATTTTAATACCTACTCGTAAAGGAAATGATAAATGGCCTAAAATGTTTTTTATTGGGCTTACATTACGGGCTCAAGTAATAAGAATTAACAATAATCATGTAGATTTATTAGAAGAAAATTAACATAAACCATACTAGCATAGAATTGATGTGTTCTGTATTACGCAAGCAAGTGATGCAGAGCCCCCACTTATAAATTAGTCAGTATAGAGAAAAATATTTTTTCAAAAACTTTTTTGAATGATCGAGACAAAAATCTTGGATAAGTGAAGTTTTTTGAAAACCTTAAATTAGTTCTCGGGAAGTCAAAAATAAGAATGTCTTGAATAGATAAATTTATTGATAAAGCAAAAATCAGTTTTTAATAAGTAAAATCAGTAAACAAAAAGTAAAATCAGTTTTTGAATGATCGATACAAAATCTTGGAATAGTGAAGATTTTGAAAAGACAAAATCAGTTTTCAAAAAGTCGAAAATAAGAATGTCTTGAATAGATTGAGTTATTGATAAAGCAAAAATCAGTTTTTAATAAGTAAAATCTGTTATCAAAACGTAAAAATCAGTTATTGAATAATCGAGACAAAAATCTTGGATTGATCAAGTTTTTGTAAACTCAAAGTCAGTTTTTGAGAAGTCAAAAATAAAATTGACTTGAATTGATTAAGTTATTGATAAATCAATAATCAGTTTTCAAAAACTGAAAATCAGTTCTCGAGAAGTAATATTGGGCTATCTGGATCTCCTCTGATCCAGATAGCCCAATTTTACAGTACTCATATAATCAACTTTTCCCTTTCCTCTGGTCAATATCCCACCGTCTGCAGAAAAGCCTACGTTTGGCCTCTTTCTAAAATCACCAATCCTACTATTCCTAATCATTATCGGCCCATTTCCATTCTTCCATTCCTATCCAAAATCCTAGAGGCTTGCGTACACAAGCAGTTATCCAGATTCATCTTATCCAATAATATCCTTAGTCCATTCCAATCCGGATTCCGGCCTGGTCACAGTACTGTTTCCACTCTTCTGAAGGTGACTGGCGATATTAGGGCGGGCGTGGAGAAAGCCGAAATAACTGTGTTAGTTTTGGTGGACTTCTCAAAGGCCTTTTATACCATCAGGCACGACAAACTCTTGGCTATCCTCTCCCACCTTAATATTTCATCTGAGGCTCGGGATTGGTTCTCATCATATCTTCGTGGTCACCAGCAATCAGTTCGCATTGAGGAGACTTCGTCAAATTGGTGCGATCCGGACGCTGGGGTTCCACAAGGCGGAATTCTCTCTCCTCTTCTATTCTCACTATTCATTAATCTCATTACTCATTAACTTCAGTGTACGTATCATCTGTATGCTGACAATTTGCAGCTTTACGCTCAGGCAAGGGTGGAAAACTTGTCAGATGCAATTGCAAAAATTAACAGAGACTTGCATGCGATACGGATGTGGTCTGACAGATTTGGCCTCTGCGTTAATCCAACAAAATGCCAGGCCATCGTGGTGGGAAGCCCGCGTATGATCACTAGAGTAGATTTCACAAGTTTTTCGCCTGTAATTTTTGACAGGTGCGTTATACCATTTTCGAAATCTGTTAAAAATCTTGGTTTGCAAATAGATAGCATCCTTGACTGGCGCACTCACATCTCAATTGTCAGCCAGAAAGTATTCGGGACTCTGCGCTCACTGTATTGTCTCAAGAATTTTCTTCCATCAAATACCAAAGCAATGCTTGTGCAAACTTTAATCTTCCCTATAATTTACTATGGTGACGTATGTTATCTCGACCTAGTGTTGTAAAAGAGCTGAGTCTTTTGGTCCCCATTTTGCGGCTATGAGTTATTTTTGCAGAACTTACGACGAATTAGTCTTCTGAGTCCTGAGTCTTGAGTTCTTTTCAGTTCTTTCAGTCCCAAAATTTCTTGAGTCGTTTGATTTATTTTAAGTCCTTTCTTTCTTTTCAGTCCTTTGAGCTCTTTGAGTCCTTTAAGTTCTTTCAAGTCTTAGGAGTCGTGAATGTATAATTCACGACGAGCAGGACTGCAGTCCAATCAGAAAGACTCGTGTCATAAAGCCTTTGTGTTCTTTGAGTCGTGAACTATAAAGTATAAAATAGTGGACTGCTGCCAGCCCAATCAAAATGAATCGCATATTATGAAGTATCTGAATATTTTAAGTAGAGGATTGCAGTCATAGTAATCACTTATTACACACTTGAAAGAAATGACTCAGTCGCGAGTTCTTTTCGTAAGACTGAGACCTTTTTTAAAAGGACTCAAGTTGCTAGTTCTTTTTAGGAAAGCTAAGTTTTTATTTAAATTACTTAGAGTTGTTTTTGTAAAGAGTGAGCTGTTGTAAAAGACTCAGTTTCGAGTTCTCTCTGGCAAGACTAGAGTCTATTTTAAGAAGACTAAAAAATCATAGAGGCTTGAGCTTTTACTTATTCTTTTTTGACTTGAGTCTTCAAAAAAAGATTCGAGTCTCAATATTACGACTAAAACGACTCAGTTCTTTTACAACACTATCTCCACCGGAATGCAGACCTACTCAACAAATTTGACCAACTTCTCAATTATTGCATTCGGTTCCTTTTTAATCTGCGCAACTTTGATCATATTTCAAAATTTCGCAAGGAATTAAAATGGTTGCCGATTCGTCAGCGACGAAATTTGCGTACCTTGTCGACTTTATACTCCTTTCTCCACTCTCCTAATAGTCCGTCATATCTGGTACCTTACTTTCAATATCTCTGTTCCAACCATGACAAGAACTTGCGATCTACTAATAACCTTCTTCTTTTCTGTCCATCTCACACTTCTAGTCTAGTACATTCTTCTTTTAATATCCAATCCAAGCTTTTGTGGAATGCACTCCCTCTCGAAATTAGGATGTAAACTAATCGTGCCACGTTTAAGCTTAGAGTTCGCCAGCTGTTTTATAGTGAATTGTCGGAAGCTTCTCAGTAGTACTTTATCAACCATTAGTAGTCTATCTATTTCAATATGTACATATGTATATATACATATGTACATATTTATATATGTATACATTTATCTATGTATTATATCGTGTATTCTATTTTATTTTACTCTCTTTGTGTAAGTACACACCTGCTATGATCATCTCTGCATCACCTAAGTTGACTGGGAGAAAATGCCTATAGGCATTAAGTCCACCTTGTGCAAAGTATTTTGCAGGAAGTTTCAAATAAAATAAACAAATAAAATAAAATTATACAGTACGGAACATGTCTGTAATTTGTACCTGTCACTTTTTTATATTTATAATTATTAATGTCCGACCTAAATTTATTTGTGGTAACACAAATAAATTAGGTCAGTTTTAAAACAACACATCGGACATAGACTGTATGATGAAAGTTGAATCAAGACTGTGTTTATTCCAATTAATACATGATTATATATCCTTACATACTATATAACCTTACAAACTAAGTATACATTAATATGACAACTCTACACCTCACAGGGAAGAGTAAAAAAAAACGTAAATATACCGTTTCTTTTTATACATTTGATACATCATACCTATTTCATATCAATAGATTCGCAATAATATGCTATTTATAAACATTCAATATGCAATAAAAAAACAATCAGTTCGAATATAATGAACTTTCAATAACTAATTTGTATATAAAAATGTAAAATACACTAACATAGTTAAGTGCAAAAATAATAATTATGAAGTGTAAAAAAAAATATAATTGTATTGCATAATTGATAACTAAAAGTCACATCAAGTATTATCATTCTTGTTTACAAACAATTTTGTTAGATTTTTATGGACGATGTCCAATTTACCTTTTTTAATAATCTCAACATCAGGTGTTACAACACGAACAACAACATAAGGACCTAAGTAGATAGCATCAAGTTTATTGCCGGCTTCATTTTTCAATAATATAAGATCGTTTGGTTTATATGTAATGGAATTAATACTATTATCATATCTTATCTTCTTGACCTGTTTGCTATGTATTATATTTTTACGGGCTTCCTTTAATGAAGTTTTAATTCTGTATTTTAACTCCGCGGGATAGTGATCATAAATATAAATAGGGTCTACAGTTAATTTGCTTAAGTTAGAAGGTAATATGCATTTCTTACCGAAAACCAATTCGTATGTAGTAAATCGAGTTTGAGAATAGACTGAAGTATTGTACGAAAAGACCAGAAAGGTAACCACCTACTCCAGTAGTCCGGGTGATTAGCTGTCTGAATCCTAAGATACATACCTAAGTGTTTGTGAGCGTTTTCCAGTGCACCAATACTCTCGTGGTGATATGCTATGGATTGAAGTTGTTTTATATGTAACAGTTTACAAACCTCTTTAAATAATTCGGATGTGAACTCGGCACCTCGGTCAGTCGCTACTTCAACAGGGATGCCGTACCTAAGGATGAAATTATAACAAACGTTCTAGCAGCAATCGTAATGCCCGCGTGGCCACTTGTGGGCAAAAGGTGGAAGACATTTAACACTAATTTTCTATCATCATCATCATCGATTCATTGAATATTTTTCAAAATTATTAAACGGGGTCCGGACCACTTGCTAATATTAATATCTCATTTGTCAATTTCTCTATAAATATGTTATTATTATTAATTTTAAGAAAATATATTTCATCGACATTCATCGACTTACAAAACCCCCAAGCTCTCTCACAAAAGCGCCTGGCGTCAGTTGCGATTGAGAGGATGGGTTAATTAATAAAACTTGTTTCCTAGGAATATATATAAATACTTTATTTTCCTTCTTTATCTTTTCAGTATTTCTTAATTTATCTAGTTCATTTTTAGTAATGAATCGCAATTCAACCGATTCTCTCGGTTTGGCATGTGTTTCCACGACTTTTGGATGATTAGGCCAATCGTCAGAGACACACATGTCCAACGAAGGATTCGTGGCTAATTCTAATTTTCTTTTTTGCTGTCTAGTCAAAACACACATAACCCTTTCATTCATCTCTTTCAGCTCATCTGATGTTATTGTTATCCATGATAAAGTATCTGCCACATTTTCAGAACCTTTTGCATATGATATAACATAGTCATACTCTTCTAATATTAACCGAAACTTCATGAGTCGGCTGGATGGATCTTTCATATCAAATAAATAAATGAGAGGTTTATGGTCTGTCAAAATTTTAAACCTACGTCCATACAAATACGGACAAAAATGCCTAACGGCCCATACGATCGCTAAAAGTTCCTTTTCGATGGTTGGGTACCGTTTTTCCGCCATGTTAAGACTCCTAATAGCAAAAGCAATCAGTTTTTCGTCTTCATTGGATAAAATTGCCCCTAATGCATAGCCAGATGCATCGGTTTGTAGTATAAACGTATTTGTTTCTGAAAAATTTGGATATTGAAGAACGGGAGGCGAAGTGAGACTGTTTTTGAGTAAACTAAAAGAATTTTCACAACTGTCATTCCATGTAAATGGTACGTTTTTCTTTAATAATGAGTTTAAGGGATATGCTATACTAGCGAAGTTTTTTATAAATTTCCTATAATAATTTGCGAAGGCCATAAATCTTTAAATTCTTCCGTGTTTGACGGCCTTGGGTAGTTAATTAATACTTTTATTTTGTCCAGATCAGGTGATACACCATTTCCTGAAACTACGTGTCCTAAATACAACATTTTTTTCCGTAGAAAATCACATTTATCCGGGTTAAGCTTAAGATTACACTGTCTAATTCGGGTAAACACTTCTTAAAGGTTTTTATTGTGATCTGACATTGATTTTCCAAAAATAACTAAATTATCTAAATAAATTAAACATTTGTCGTAGTTCAGGCCTGACATAGCAATATTCATCATTCTAGAGAATGCGCTTGGGCTTGTTTTAAGTCCCATAGGCATTCTTGTCATCTGAAATTAACCCGAACTGAAAGCTGTAAATTTCATACTGTCTGAGTGAAGGCCAACTTGATAGTAAGCGGAACTTAAATCTGATTGACTAAAATAAACGGAACCGGATAATGAATCAATAATTTCGGTGATATTGGGTAAAGGAAATTTATCATTTTCTATATTATTATTTAGCTTCCTGTAATCGACCACTAAACGAAACGACTTTTTGCCATTACTATCTGTTTTCTTAGGGACCAGTAGAACAGGACTTGACCACTCGCTTCTAGCAGGTTCAATTATTCCTTCGTAACATATTGTCTATCTGTTTCTGTAACTCTCCCTGTTGTGAATAAGGTAACCTATAAGGTTTAACATTTATATGGGCTCAGTGTTTGGTTTTAAATAAATTTTCTGTTCATATAAATTCGTTGTTGACAATTTATCCTCGGGCAAATAAAATATATCCGGAAATTTTGCACATAAACTTTCAATAGACAGTCTCTCTTCGTAATTTAAATGATTCAAATGCAGTATAGAAAATAACCTTTTTACTCTATCAGCGTTCCTATCACACTTATCAAACGTGCATAAATTATAATCATCTAAACAATGTAAGGTCGGCTCAATATGTTTTAAGATGACTTCTTTTTCTGTTGTATTTAATATTTAAATAGGTGTTTGGCCGTTCCGTGACAATACAATTGAACTTGCCATAAAAACTCCCTCACATAATTCCTTAGAAAAAACTACACCGTCACCTATGAATGTAGTATTAATAAAATGAATAGATTCCGATCTCGACAGGATAGTTAACATCGTGACTATGTTGCAAAGTGGGTAAATATATTCTATCATCATATATGTTTAATAATGATAACGTACTAGTTTCGTAATTTAATATCGCAGCATACTTATTTAAAAAATCACTACCAATAATACCACTTGCCCTACAAGGTAAGGTATGTATGAAAAATAAAGAACTTGTGACTAAAAGTATTGTGTTTCGCTTGTAAAGTTAAACAAACGTATCCAATCGCTTCTATATTACCGCCAATACCTTTTATAAGTGCCTTCTCTCTATGGATAGGAATATTATAAGCATACACATGTTTATATTCTATAGCTGAAATTGATGCGCCGGTATCAAGTAACCAGTCTAAAGTACATGCACCGTTTAATTGAATTATTTAATTGAATCGATAGAAAATTATGGTTACAAGTAAAAAGATAATGATTAGGAACGAAAAAACTTGTTTTCGTTATTGGTGATAATGTTTGTCGATTGCGGTTGATTGTCTGTCGAGCCTGTCAACGTATTTACGTGCTGCGAATGTGTCCTTCGATTACCAAAATTACTATTATGATAAAACCTACCTCTATAGGAAGGCTTCGACCTTGAACCGCCTCGATTCCCTGGTGGTGTTTGACTCCAACGTCCACTGTAGTTAGCGGCATAGCCTCCTTGCACATGTTGATTTGGCTTACCTCTTTGGTTTGCTGCGCCTCTACCACGATAATTTTGATTAAATGAGAAACGTCACCGACTTTACCTGTAATTAAATCTTTTATAAGAATTCATTGATAAAATACCATCTGACGTGGAGGGCATAGACACCTCTTCATCTACGACGGCTTGTATGGCGTCCTTGATGGTGTCAAAATTGCGGACTGCAATTATGGTGCTAATCTTTCGATTGCGTAAACCGTTCGCAAAACGCTTTATTGCATGCTGTTCATTTACGGTTTTAAAACACTGTAACTATTATCATTTCCATCGGCTTGCGCAATCGTTAAATCAACGAATAACTCTGTAATTTTTTGACCGTAATCATTAATAGACAAGTCATTCTGCACAAAACCTTGTAACTTAGTTTGCATAGCGGCAGCTGATTTCTTAGGTAATAGGTGCTTTCGCATATCACTTAATAATTCATCTAATTTAGCATAAGTACAACACAGACTTAGGCCCACTTGCGTAACGTTTGATTTAAGTCACTCCTTAATTTAAATTTGTTGAACAGAATTAACAGCATAAAACAATTTAAGATAAAAGTATTTAGCGTCCTCTTGCACAACGACAACAACGCTTAGAATTAGTTAAATATTTTATGAGGTCGGTAAAGTAGTTTCTGTGTTTTGTTTCATGGTATGAAGCCTTTTTGTTACGATTTTAACGATGTTATGCGTATGGTTTCGCATAAAACCTTAGACTATATATATACTTTGAGCATAAAACAAAACGCATTGTCGTCGCCTAGCAACGAAATGACAATTGACAAATATAGGTCGGTTCACGAAAGATGACCACTGCGCAGAAATCATTTTTTAGGTCCCCGTGGAGGTGCGGGGTGAGGCGCGGGTGAAATGCCAATGGTGTGGCTCCGTTCTTGACGCATTCCCTAAATGCGTCAAGAATGGAGCCACGCCATTGGTGCACGAATGTACATATGCGCGACGGCCGCCATTTGTGGTCAACTTTCGTGAACCGACCTATAATAACTAGAAACTTTTGAGCATTAACCCTAGAACCCTACATGGGGTGCAGGTGCACCCTACACTGATTTGTTTTCTAAATATCTCAATTTCTTTAATATCCACGAATTCGCGCGTCGGAGTATTTTAGTTTGGTGTCAACCGCTCGCGTTACGTCAATACCGTGACGAGGGACCGCGTTCTGTGGTAGCCTGTATAAGTGCTGTGGGGTACGCCAGTACCCCATTGTAGTAAAATCGTAAGATTATTTATTTATTACGATTGATGCATTTATATGTAATAAGTTATTAAATTTCATTATTTATTAAAACAATAGTCTTATATGAATCAAATACAGATATTTTTATATATTATCAAGGTAAAATTCAATGAAGTTTATTTATTTTATTTCGGATGGCTATCAGAGGTTTGAATTACGAAGAAATAAGCTATATTCTAGACCACAAATCTGGCGAGGAAGAAATATAAGTTGGGACCAGTTGTAATTCCTGGGTTCTTTACAAGTGTTCAAGATCAAATAATAAGCCAAATATAAAGTTTCAGCAGACAGTTTTGAAATTAGGTTTGAAACTGATACATGAACATTTTGAGGACCGTCGCCGGATGCCAACTTAGTCCATTGCAGTGATCCTCAAAAAAAGGACCAAATTCTACAAGCGCTGTTGCTCAAACTACATTTAACTTTGTGTAATAAGGCTTATTTGTGATCTCAAGTTACCGATTATGTTTAAAAAAACGTATTTTCCTGAATTGTTCTTTCTTATTTTAAGGATTACAGTCATTTTAGTATGGGGTGTTCCAGCACCCCAGTGTAGGAATAACATGTGCGCCAAATAGTGTAGGATTCTAGGGTTAACAATAACACAAGTAGGTAAATTGTTATCAGTTATATCATCATCATCATCATGTCAGCCTAGGGACGTCCACTAATCGACATAGGCCTCCCCCTGCTGCGTCGTTCGGTCCAGTTATATAATAATAATACAGTTTATTGATAATTTTCGTCGCTAATGACAAGATGCCAACATCAGTGTGACAGTTCTTAAATGAAATTAGCCACTAAACAGCCGATTTTCGGTAATTAATTTTGACAGTTCTTAAATCATATTACTCGACAAATTTTTCGTTGTGCAAGACGCTAGTGGTGTTTAATATTTTTTTTTCTCGTTAAATACATGTTAGTTCAATTTAAGAATCGTTGTGCAAGTGGGCCTTAATTTCGCTGAGTGATTTAAACGACTTTTCAAAACAAAATTAATTAACTCAAGTTTTGATTCTTTTTTTAGAGTTGAAGCTTAGTATTCGATGCCGTCTATTAAACTTTCGGTAGTTGACGTTTTACTGTCCGAAACTGGCAATAAGTTTAAAGCTACCTGTTTCGGCGAACCGAATGTTCCTAGGCGATTTGGGAAAATTATTAATATTGTGGACTTAACATTAATGATGCGGGTTCTTATCATCTAGGATAGGAGAGGGAGTGTGAGTGGGTATAGGATATTCTAAGGACACGCCTTACCTTGCAAATCAGTCCTCTTCTTCACAAATGGCAGCCTCCTGGTGTCTTCGGGAATCCTGAAGCTGCACCAAATCACTCCACCACACTCGCGCGCAGTTTAGTTCTCGTTATATAACCCGGGAGCGGTAAAAAATATAGCGGTGCGGTACATGCGTTCGTCGCGACACGGATTATTCTCGACTGTCTCTCGCGTCGATGAACGCGGCGACGAATCAGCGAAAGGCGTGCCCCTTGTAGGGAATGGGATAGACAGGGACGGAAACAAAAGGCATCGCTCGCATTGGACAAGCAAGCGAAGAACGATTGACGTCGATGTAATTAGTTATCGATAGGAAGGTAGATGGCGCTACCACTACCTTTAAGTAAAATTCCATGGTAACGGATTTATTTATCTCAGTATACAGATCAACAATTTTGGAATATAAGCTCGTAAACATACTACAATAGTTAGAAATTATTTTACATTCATCTTTCGAAATGTGACCTTGATTTATAAATTCATTGGTCTTGTTTAAGCTTTCATAATATTTTACTTTAATTAAATCGGCTTCACCAAGCTTTGTGACTAAAATATTTCCTTTTCTACGACTTGGACCGATTTTTACTAAATAAGTTTTTATATTTATTAACTCATCATACAATTCTTTCAATATATCGGCCCTAACATGTCGTTAAAATCAAAATAACAATCACATATGTTTATGAGAGCTAAGGAGTAAAAGTATTATAAGCAAAATTTATTCATACGAAGGTACAATACATAACACCAGAAAAAAAAAGATTAAATACGTGTTCACTGTGGATCCTTTACTGTACCAATTTTCGATCGCATTTCTGCACAGAATAACGCATTGCCGCACTTAATACCGATTTTTGCACTTCTATACCGAATTTTATTTTGCACTTATATCACTTTTTTCACTTGATACCACTTTCACTTATAGCCGCACTACCATAAAATCGTAACGCTTTTGCCTTAGACGTGTTCTTCCTTATGAAGTCCCTTGCGAGCCTCGCGCCGCAACAAGGACAGCTGCCTCTCCCATGCCCTCTGGTCTATCTCTCGCCGCATCCAATCAATGTGGGCATTTATGGTATACTTTGTAAATCCCAAAAAGTGCAGCACAGCACAGCAACGTTGTTATCAATATGAGCAAAATATTACTGATACTCAGGTGGTTTTCTAATTTTTCTATGGTGTTAACGCCACTTCCAGCTGCGTTTTGTGCGAGAACAAATTCTTCTTTTGTTTGGCTACATTTCCGATTCTATCTTTCCGATTTTGTATAATTTCCAAACTTTTCGCGATCAAAAGCACAAACTTTAAGTAACGCGCAAATGTATCTGCCATTGTGTTAAACGATACCTAGCAACTCATGAGTGTCAACGGACCATCCATCACGCGCACGCGCCTTTTATGTTAGGGTCGCCATGTATGGTTGGGAGTCTTAAGAAATGAAACTTAGACGAAAGTTGAATCAAGACTGTGTTTATTCCAATTAATACATGATTATATATCCTTACATACTATGTAACCTTACATACTAACTGTCTTACTAATAAAAATTACGACACGGTGTATACAAGTACTATAAGCATTGCGTAACAAAAACGCAACTAATAAAAATATTTTGACAGATTGCGTGTATACATGCGTTATAAGAGATCAAAATATCTATTTAGACTTACACAAGCTCTACACACGCTTGCACCCTTGTATAAGGAGTGTGTAAGAGCAGAATGGCGGCTATTTGGCCAGCTGAGGACGCTGAGATTGTCACTTTACTTAGGTTATGCGTGCAATCTATGACAGAGAGGTTGGACTAGGAAGGTTATATTTCTTTGATCTATGAAATGAATGTTATTGTCGGTTGAGGCGTTCGGAAGCTATGAGTTCAAATCAAAACATATTTATCCTTCAGAAAATAACAACCATTAGTCTTTAGTTTTTGTACATTAGATTAATAGATAAGGAATATTTTTAAGAAGAAACTCCATTTAATATATAATTAAGCGAGTAAAATTATATATAAACTATAAAATTAAATTAAATTATTAAAACGAAGTTACGATTAGAAGTTTTTGAACGTACTTCATAAAAGGTTGTCAGCATATTTGACGTACACACAGCTACACACCAACCTATACAAAACCAATATTAGCTGAACTACTCAACAACAGGTTGGTGACACTAAGGGAGTTCGCCTAATATTGGGCTTGTTTAGGTTAATGTGTAGCTAGTACTACACAGACTACACAGCGTGAGTAGTAACACAAGCTTGTCTTTGCGTTTATTAGTAGCGATGTTGTGTAAACCCTGTATAACTCCTATACAGACGTTATACGCTGTGTAAGTATTCATACGTTAAACGTGTGAGTAATATTTTTTTATTAGTAAGACAGAAGTATACATTAATATGACAACTCTACAAGACAAAGCGACAAGGGAACGCGAGTGCAACTCGTACTTGTCTGTTTTTTTGCACATGAGTATAAGCGGCATTCAAGTAAAGTAAATTGAGAATTTCTTATCCAAAGCCTAAAAAAATACTCAATCGGGTTGATAATATTCGTACAGATAAATGAAGGCAATAATAAAAGTTATTCAGAACAAAGTTTTCAGAGCTAGCCATCTCTGTATTTGTTGGAACCTTTTATTGACGGAATTAAAAGTTTTCGCTATAATACTTCAGTTGTGACCATTGCACAAAAAGTGGCCGATGCTAAATATATAAAAAACTTATTTTATAGATCTTTATACTTTTGCATCACTATGCCTGCAGTTTCTAGTGAGCTAGTTTGATATCATAGTAAAAAGATGATTTAAACAAATATAAGATTGACATGTAAACTTTCCTTTTGATAAATCTTACTGCTACACATGCTACTGCTATAATTAACACGGCAGTTTGTAATGCAGATATTGATGCAACATTGTAGTAATTATAGCTTGTATATTATCAAAATATCACATAAACTAAATGTTGTCTCGTTAGCCAACAACCACGAAAAAAATCTAAAGCAAAAAACCATACACATAGCCTATTGGGTATAGGCCACACCTAGTTGGTTTTAAAAATACAGACAATGATCATACATGACTGTGCTGATTTTAAACTAGGTCACCATTGTAGGCACAAAGAGTATGTTTGTAAAATACGCAGTAAATTTAGTTAGTTTAAACATTCAATGAAATAACTTATATTACTCATTTCACACGAACATTAACATTAAATTAGTTTTCGCGTACTGAAATTTTAGCATTATTTGCAAAATGCATTAGTAGTACATATAAATTTACTTATTGTTGCGTTTACTAAGATATTTAAGGTATAAGTACCTTTTACCGATAAATCTGGATGTGGAGGAATAAGGTGTAGATGACAAAAAGAGGAAGGATCCTCTGACCACGCTAAGATCGTTCCGGGTGTAAACACCACTAGCGCGATTCAGGATTTTAGTTCTATCGTGTCCGTTAGATGTCGCTTTGTTGATTGTAATCGCCCTGTACGATATATGGCCACAGTAGTAGGTAGTTACGGCTACATGAACACACCTTTACAGTCGATGGTGACGATGGGTCATCGTCTCGAATGGACGGTCGACTACGACCATATTATATTATATATGACTACGACCTATCGTAACCCGATTAACAGCGCTAAATATACTTGTATTTTTGGACTTAGATTTTACGTCTGTAATAATAAAATGTAATTTATTTAAACAAATTTACCTACACAACAAAATACTGTAACAATCAATTTGAATAATTCAGTGCATAATTGGCACGCTGGTAATTCGTGAACAAAATTTGGTGTTTTCTGTTTTCATGAATATGCAACCACATTTTATAACGTTAGTTTTCTATTGGTTTTAACTGACTGTGAAAGACAAGATGCTTTTTTAACCTTTTATTCAATAATAATGTTTACATTTCAGTGGATGGCATTATGGACATTAGGTTTGGATAATCTTATACCATAATACTTTATAATCTAATAAACAATAAATACTTAACATAATATTATAGTTTAAGGCCAGTATAGGTTATATTTACTTTGCTATCTAGATTTAAAATTAATTATAACTAAACTGCAATAGGCTATGATGGACTGACTCAACGACAGGTAGATTTGCTTTATTAATTTAAAATTTGCAGCGTTACGCATTGTTCTGAAAATAAATATTAATTTACGCACCCGTTTACAGAAGAGGTCTATGTGAATGCGGAAATTAAGATTGTTGTCAAGTGTTATTCCAAGGTACTTGATACATTGTGTAGATTCTAAAGTAGGGCAGGCGCATGCAGCGTTAGCAGATGAATGACATTTATTGTCGTGAGCGAATATTGTGTTGTTAGGTGATTCATGAATGTTATTGCTACATATTGAGAAGTGGATGTATTTTGTTTTCTGGGTGTTTAAGGTTAGTATATTGTCAAAAAGCCAGTTATTTACAGTATTGAATCCTAGTTGAGCATGTGTATAATTATATGTACCTCAGTACGAGTATTTCCTGTGAATAACAGTACCGTATCATTTGCATAAGACACAATGACACCATTATGAAGACTTAGGCTACATATGTAATTAATATACAGGGTTTTAAAAAGACCCTTGACGAAAACTGAAATCCCATGTTGTACCAATCACTAGGAACATTTTTTACTTCGACACCATACCTGGGAAATTACTGGTTCAGGAGATATTGAGGCTGAAAGTTAGTATGGAATTTTTCTAATTAGGTAAAAAATCGATGAATCTACCCCGACCCCATGGATAAGTGGGTATTTCGAGCACTGCACGCGTGCGCTTTTAATTGCGGTTTAAAAAATATGAAAACTTAAAAAAAAATAGTTTCCCAGGTATAAGTTTTGCTTAGTATGACTTGGCATGATGTCTACAACGAGTAGACTTCAGCTTGGTGATGGGTCTTGTGACAGCCTGTATATTAAAAACAGAGTTACTCCTAAAATGCTCCCTTGAGGCACCCCAAAGGGAGGATTAGGGATATCCGCGCTGAGGTTTGTATCTAGTTTACACACTGTCATCTGTTTCGAAGATAGTCAATAAGTAGTTGCAATTGTGTGCCTCTTATTCCTACATACTCAAGCTTTCTTAATAGACCTGGAACTGAAAAAGAGTCAAAAGTTTTGGCAAGGTTTAGAAAGATCCCAATAGTATGCATCCCTTTATTCAGGTTAGCCTCAATGTGATCAGTAACCATTTGGACGGCCTGGTTTGTTTATTTGTTGACCTCTAAAACCAAACTGCTCGTCTGAGAGTACATTGTTCGATTCCAGGTATTTTACTGATCGATTATTTATTAGTTTTTCTAAAACTTTAGACAATGCTGGCAAGATTGAAATGGGCCTGTAGTTATTTACACAGCTTCTTTCTCCAGTTTTGTGTATTGCGATAACTATCGTTTTTTTTCAAGGACTTCGGAAATATACCGTCAGACAAACATATTTAAGATTAGGGTTAGTGGATGTGCCAGGAATTGCTTAAATCTTTTGATTATAGTGGTAGAAATGCCATCCCACCCTACCGCTGAAGTGTCCCTTAAAACCAGTTCTTTTTTTTCAGATTAGATTGAAAATATCAGCTTTGAATATTTTTATTTTCGTTTTTTTAATACACTTCTGAAGCCACCAGATTTTGAATAGTTCAGATTTCAACATGAATATGAATCTATACAATCAATTATTATTCCCGATAGATCATTTCATACATAACTATGTGGATTTAACTGGGTCGTTATAAGCAATCATTCAATTCACTAACATACAAATTCAACAAACAGGTCGTTTGAACGCTCTCAATGATTTTGATTAATTTAACTAATTTCTAATGAACTGATTTCTAATGAAATATTCAAAGTTTGTTTCGAATATGGCGTTTAATGAATGTGATATTAATTTAACTTATTATCATCCAGACAATTTTTTATCCACATAGTAGCAGGCCCAGCAGAAGTCTTTCTTTCAATCTCACACGCCAGTAATTAAATAAAATTTAGTCACCATCGGACTACAGTGCCACCTACAACTGTATTTATAACCACTCAGGTATCCATGAAAGTAAACCGCTCAATCACCGCTCAAGCATAAATTTCCTTTGATTTATTTTCACTGTAAAAAATCGAATTAATTCATCTGTGTAAACAACTTCTGCAAAAACGTTCAAAGTTCTATCTGCTTACCCTTTTAAGAGGTTGTTACTTTACAGACACTTTCCAATTTCCTTCGAAACTAAAAAGGTCTTTCATTGAAAAAAAAAGAAAAGAAAACCTCAAAGTTAGAAAGGTGACGAGTATTTTTTCACCGCGTAATCAAAGAGAGGTAAAGTTAGGCGTTTTACACACGAATGATAAGTTTGTTGCTACATTTTCTTTGGAGTTCTTGATGTGTTTCCTTGTATTGTACATGTGTATACATTTTGTATGTGAGATATTTATCAGACGAGTTTAGTCTTTGCATTGTGTGTCTAGATTTTGACTGCCTCTTTGGTCCATGATTTATGATGATGCAGTAGTGTAGATGTCTAAAGATTATTAGGTCAAGGGTGTCAAGGAGACAGTGATATTGATTTTTTTTTTATAATAATAAAAAATAATAATTGTGTAATTTATAAAATTCTATTTCATAAACACGGACAACTATTTGCTATTGAACACCGCTGAAATAGCTTGCACGACTTTTTTGTATTTTTTGTATATTTGGTAGATCTGAAAATAGGTCGTAGGAAAATTTTCATATTCCTCGACATTGTTTTCACTTCTCGTGGCATACGCTTTTTTGCTTGCAGTAGACTGAATAGATGATTTATGATCATATCGCTACGAATAGTAAAATATCCTACTTGTTGCTAGCGTCAAACATGCACAACTGCACGTACGATAGCTGGGGTAGCGCCAAGAATACTCTCGCAGAAAATCATACAAAGCGCACTCGCATTACACGGTGCTATGATTTACTCGCACTTGGCCAGCATTGTGGCCTGTGCCCAGCAGTGGAAAAAATTATATACAGGGCTGATGATGAGGATTAATCCGGCGGGAGAATAAGAAATAATACATTACATAGTATTTTTATTGTAGGCCGCCGCATAACATCGGTCTTAACTTGATAAAAAAAAATATCCTGTGCTCCTGTCATATTAATATTAATCGTATTTTTTTGTTGGTTTTTTATGAAGTTTAAGATATCGTGTGTGTTTGTGGCCAACTCTGGTGTTCGACTTTATTGACTGCCGGCAGGCCTCCGACGGCCGACATAGCCTAACGATTCTTATCTCGAGACAAGAACCGGGATGTACGGCTCCACGTACCCTAAGAAGCATAGTAGTGATCAGATGTACTTTAAGCACCACGACTGCAAGCGGCCATCCATCCCAGCAGTGATCTCTGCGAAAGCTGCTTTACTTTACCTATAACGAAAGACGAGCCAACTCACGCTACAGTAATTAGGTGTGAAAGCATAATAAACAAAGAGATAAACTCACACCCACAAATATGATATGAGTTAGGCTTTTTCTATTCCACTTAGTAAAATTAATTAAATGTGAAAACCTTTAAATAATTACCCTTTGAAGCAATGGATGTTAACGAAAGTAGGCCATGATACCATTGTTTGCGTGCAATTTATAATATCTAGCCGCCAAACCACTGACAACTGCATAATAATTGTAATGAAATAATAATGCTACTCAACGTTTTAAAATATTTTTGGGTATAAAATATTTTCCGAATAAAAAAGCTGAAGCGGCAGTGAGCAGAGCCAAAAGAACCGATGGCCATAAGAGCAGAAAGGTTCTGGAGTGGCAGCCACGCACTGGACGTCGTGGCAGAGGTAGGCTTCCCGCTAGGTAGACTGACGGCCTTGTTAGGATCGCGTGTGTGGTGCGCGTGGGTGGCTCAGGATCGGTACATGCAGAGAGCCTCGGGGTAGGCCTATGTCCAGCATTGGGCGTCTTTCGACTGATACGATGATTACGTATTTTCCATTAAGCACACACGCAAAAATATTACTAATTGTGTATATTATATTACGTACTTATCTCAAATCTTGGATTTTATCTCATTGGAGAAAAATGTAATATACTAGTAACAAAGTAATGGTGTAAAGAAAATGAAAAAGATAGAAAGAAAAAATATATACATGACGGCGGGTCCTCATGCCTTTCTCCAGAATCGTGGTCGTCTTCCATTTTGTGTGGCCGCAGACGTGGAAATAATAACTCGACTCGGTAGTTGATACGCCCCTTTATTGATTTTAAGCAAAAGTTAAACGAATACACCATTGATTAACCCGATGTAGTTGGATAGAAAACGCGGTGATCCCCTAGAATGGCGTGACTACCGTTCACTTCGGCGCTTCGTTCCAAAGTGCCTCAACGGTCCGTCCTCACACTTTACGTCATAACCGTCCTGATCTGTCAACCGTCTGTGTTGCCAATTTAAAATAATACTAACACACATTATAATATAATACTAACACACTATTACGTGTTAGTCACGCCATCTAGGATTTCACCCAGGTACTAAACCTAACGTTTCCTCACTACAATTAACCAAATCAACTTCCGTAAACGTATTTTATCTGTCCAACTGACACCTTGCTCCGACACGGCCATCCTGCTAGTCACTTGTCCGCAAGTGACTTATCTGCAAGAGAAAAGTCACAGAAGTAGACACTGTTCTGCTCGGCCATGCCTGACCTACATTGTTCCATATTCATTAGGATTCGAGTAAAACAGATCTCGAATTTCAACACAATTACTTCAATCCAAATTGTTTACAGTAAGAGCACTCACAATGAATCACAAGGTGCGATACCGCAGATTTCTAAGAATAATAACAGACTTTAGTCACTGTACAAGTCACAAAACAAACAGAATTGATATTCAGTTTCATTGATACAGTGCTTTCAATCTCAATCACCCACTACATTTTAAAGTAGCAGGGACACAACATAAATCATCATCGCTTTTGGCGATGGCACACTATACCCCTCATCCACTACTCCCAGAGTAGCGGGAACACAATCACAATCAAATTCAAATTCAAATGTCTTTATTGCGAAAATGGGTACATTATTGTGGTATTATATAGGTACATAATTATGTATTGGTTCCTCCATCATCCGCCGCAAGGCATGCAATACAATTATTAATTAATGGCTAATGTCAAAATTATTTGTTTAAGTATGTCATAAATCAAAAACATGTAAGTATTTACTATAAGAATTAGTCAATTTTCAATTAGTCAATTAATCATTAGTCACCACATTTTACATATTTCACAAATCAATTTGATATTTAAACATAAATAAATCATTGGAAGGAGTAATTATCATTTAAATAGTCATTAATATTATAGTAAGCTTTGTCTAAAAGAAATAGTCTGAGTTTGCTTTTAAATTTGTGGATGCAATCTATTGACAACAGACATTTTGGTAGGTGATTATACACTCGTGGCGCCATACAGAAAACACTCCTGTCCATCAACGCACTTTTATGTTGAGGACAACGTACTTTGAGGTTGTGACGCTTACTTGTAAAATTACTGAACATGTTTGAATTAGTTTTAACAAATAATATTAATTCGAAGATATATAGACATGGTACGGTTAATATCTTAAGTTGTTTAAATAATTATCAGTTTGCTTAACATTACACATTGCCCTGACACATTTTTTCTGAGCCTTAAATACTTGTTCTATTTCTGTACAATTGCCCCAGAAAATGATCCCGTACCGTAATATGGAGCCTACATATCCATGATATGCCGTAAGTACTGCAGTACGGTTTAATTTTTTTGTGAGCATGTATAGAGCGTATGACTGACAATTTAATTTTGAGCAGATTTTTTCTATATGCCCTTGCCAATTCAAACTGCTATCTATGTTCAATCCCAAAAAAGTTGTTGAGTCTATTGTATGAAGTTTATCGCCTTTGTAGGTTACGTCAATATCAGTTAAAACGATTTTTAAATGTCATTAAATGCGTCTTACTTAGATTAATTTTTAAATTATTAGATGTCAACCATTGAATTACATTATATAAGGTGCTGTGAATGTCAGATTCAAGAAGCGACTTGTTTTTACCCTTAAATATAATTGTACTGTCATCTGCAAATAAAACTGTGGGATGTTTTGTTATCTTCGGGAGATCGTTAATATATATATTGAATAAAAGCGGTCCCATTACACTACCTTGTGGGACTCCTATGCTAACCTGTCTATAATCTGAGCGGCAATATGTCATGATCCACGCAGTCAAATGCCTTTGTCAGATCCATGTAAAGCGCACATACGGGCATTTTATTATCGACACAATCGGTGATTTCTTTCAAAAAAATATAAATAGCCATATTTATATTTTTATTCTTCCTAAAACCTGTCTGTTCAATGGCAAATAAATCATGTCTTTCAATAAATTTGTATATTCTGTCATGCATAATTTTCTCGAAAATTTTAGAAATTGTCGGTATTAGAGCAATGGGTCGATATGAGCCCAGGCAGTGCGGGTCGTTCTTTTTAAACAGTGGTTTAATAATAGTTCTCTTTAATCTATCTGGGAAAACTCCTTGGTATATACACTGATTAATTATATGACTTATCACACAACAGATTTTAGTTGATACTTGCTTCAGAATTGTTGTGCATATATCGTCGTATCCGGTACTGCGAGTATTTTTAAGGGTCGATATTATTGTTAATATTTTGGCTGGTGAAGTGGGATCCATAAACAGAGACTGTGAAATTTTTGCCGTGTGATGTGGTCTGCTACCAATATCGAGACTTTCTATTTGGTCAATGAAAAAATTATTAAATGCTTTCACTATCTCCAAAGGATCGTCAATAACCGTTCCGTCATTACTATTAATATAATTAATATTGCTCTTCGGCATATTAAATTTCACTTTGTTAATTAATGTCCACATAGCTTTACATTTATTCCGAGCCGTATTTATATATTGTTCATTTTGAATAGTTTTCGTACATTTAATTATGCGATTAAGCCTATATGATAAAGTAGTAAACTCATTTTTGTTCTTTTCAGTACGTGTTTTGCGTAATTGCCACAATAATTGTCGTTTGCGCTTGCAGCATAGCTTAATACCCTTTGTGATCCACTTCGGCCGTTTTTGTACACTAACTTTTGTTCGAATAATAGGAAAACACAATTGATAGAACAAAACAAATGTATCATAAAAGTAATTAAAAGATTCAACTGGGTCACAGTTATTATAACAATCGCTAAAAGTCAATGAGTCTAAGCATTCACAAAATTTTCTTATATTCTCATCACAGAGATCTCGTTTTTCACCGTACCAATATTTAAAAGCGACACTAGTTTGTACGGGGCACGTAAAAAGCTGTGCGGTGTGATCAGATAGTGCAAATTCTATTATTATAGGAATATTGCACATAAAGTTATCTATACATGTACCACTAATTATGCGAGTCGGTTCCTTAAGAGCCCATTTTAAATTGTAGCTTACTAATATGTTTAGGAAATCTGTTGATATTTTTGTTTTAACAAGAATATTTATATTAAAGTCACCACACAGAATAACTTTATATTTACTACGACAAAATTCCGTCAGTAAAGATATAAGTTTCTGAAAGAAAATATTTATATCTTCTTGACTAGTTTTAGGTGGTCTATAAATACAGAAAACTAACAACTTATAATCCAGTAGCTCTATACCGGCGACTTCAAGGTCAGGCCGTTTATTGTTTTGTACCTGTGAAGAGTTCGTATAAGGATACATGCGCCACCGCGACGGTTTTTTCGCCAGAAGCTTGATCCAAGCATAAAGTTGTCAATATCAATAAATTTAATATCTGTTTTAATTAAATTATGCTCCGTTATACACAGAATATCTATGGTCTTGTTCTCATTTTGTAATTGCTCTAAAGATAACATCAGCAAATCCGATTTACTACGAAGTCCATTAATGTTTTGGTGTAAAATATTTATTTCTTTAAATACGAAAAAAGTCATTATTTTTTAACCCCGATTTGCAATGTGTATTACCAGTAATATTTTGAATGTCAGTTTGAGTACATTTATCAAAACATACATAAGGCTCAGATAATTTGTAAGTAGATTGCCGATTATTTTTTATTGATTTCTGGTTGTTGATGTAGTCATCATACTTTTTCTTGTAACCTATACGTAATATCTCTTTAAGCATCAACCGGGCTATATGCAATGAACGATATCTGTTATTTGGAAAGTAAGAAGAATAGTTCATATCAACATACGCAGCGTGTCTGTATTGTGAGCAAATGAATTTCAATTCATAATTTATTTTTTTCTCATTTAATTGATGATTATACGGTACCTCAGAGACTATGACGTTTGTGAATGTCATAGCATTTAAAAAACTATGCAATGAGAATTGAAGTTCACTTGGGTAAACATCATTTATACCTCCCAACACAATAATAAAGTCTTCCTTATTTAATTTTCTAATGTCTAATATCTCTGAGAGTAACACTTCCTTCAATGCTGCTCCAGCCTTCCAGAAACATTGGACCACGTACTCATTACCAACCAGTTTCTTTAGGGTATGCCGTAAGTCTCATCCCTGCTGGTCTGCTATAACAACTATCCTCTTTTTTGATTGCCTTATTTGTCCATTGCTGTGCGAAGTTATATGAGGCATCTCGCACGTTACCTCGGGTCCTTTTGATTGTGGGGCTTTTTGGGTCACACATTCACGTGAAGAGAAGGTTTGGGAGTTATCCACAATTGAAGCCAAATCAACTTGTTTACATTGTTTTACAATGTCAAACTGCATGGAATGACTATAGGGACGATTAGAAACGGTAGTTAATATTCGATTGTTTTTAGGTGTATGCACGTTTATGGCGTTTGAAGTCAAATCGCAAGAAGATGTCCTGGGTAGATCTATTTTGGCCTCCGTGTATTTCAAGCGCCCTATATATTGCGGTGAATAAAACCTTAGTGGTGTCAAATTGTTCGAATAACATGTTGTAGATATACCCACTGATTTATAGAGATTAATTTTATATTTATAATAGGTAGTATATGTACAAAAAAAACGTAAAAAGAGATTAAAAATTGAAAATTGAAAATATTTACACGGTTTAGGCGTCGTAAAATGCCTCCGCATCAATGTCATCGGGTAACGTGCCCAGAAGGCTGGCAGAGAGAGATTCTCTGAGCAAAGAATAAACCAGCCTTCTGGTCACGTGAGACGTCGATTAAACGTTTCGTTTATAATTGTGTATTTCTTTCCTTAAATTTGTATTCTCAATATTTAGGTTTTCTATTTCTGTATTAGCTATTTGTAGTTCGATTGTCAGTTTGTTTAATCTATCTAACGCGTTATTTAAATCTTCCTCCTTATGGCACCTGTTACTACTCGGTAAGCTTTGATATGACACATCCATATCAAATTCGCTGATATCAAAATCCAAACTTCGGACATGTTTTCGCTGAGTTACGTTTTCAAACTCGTCAGACATTATCAATGTTCAGGTAGACAATCTCAAAAAGTGTTCGATGTTAGCCGGGGTTTGATCTTGTGAGGATCCAATAATCGCGTCTGGTCGGACACCTTACGCCACTGGACTAAGTGAACCTTGTGAATTGTAGTTAAACTAGGTGATCACTTTCCAATTACGATAGTTTTGTATTTTTATAATAGATGTCAGTACTAGTCAAATTAATGAGTCATTAATAATACTGTTCTATTTTTGTCCGACGTTTTTCATCCTCAGTAAAGTAAATGGTTCACGACTAATTTAATAGGTGGCGCTGATAAAAAAGTTAACGACAAATCATCAACTTGAATAAAACATGGTCTACGTTATATCGTTTTCAGGTGATTGTGTTTAATTCACTGCTTAATAACACTTTAGCTGTCTCTTATTACTTAATTTGGTACACAGGAAAGTTCACTTGCACCTAGTTGTAGCACAAAATTGTATATATGTAGGAATTGTCAATATTTACACAGTCCTTCACTGTTACTTTTAACTTGTCTATTTTTAGTTCTGTTCCGAAGTATTTCGTCAGGATAACACTGTCACTGGTCACTCACACGTCAATGTCTTATTTGCAAAAATTATTTTAAAAATATAAACACGGAGCTGATGTTTACATGACGGCCAGCGCCCTCTTTTTTTCAAATCACAATCATCATCCCCTCAGCGATGGCACACTATACTAGTCATTCACTACTCCCAGAGTAGCGGGAACACAATCACAATCATCATTGCCTTTAGCGATGGCACGCTATACCAGTCATCCACTACTCCCAGAGTAGCAGGAACACAATCACAATCATCATCGCCCTTGGCAATGGCACACTCAGTCATCCACTACTCACATAGCAGCAGGAACACAATCACAATCATCATCGCCCTTGGCGTTAGTCATCCACTACTCACAGAGTAGCAGGAACACAATCATAATCATCATCGCCCTTGGCGATGGCACACTCAGTCATCCACTGCTCACAGAGTAGCAGGAACACAATCATAGCCATCATCGCCCTTGGCGATGGCACACTCAGTCATCCATTACTCACAGAGTAGCGGGAACACATCACAATCATCATCGCCTCTGGCGATGGCACACTCAGTCATCCACTACTCACAGAGTAACGGGAACACATCACAATCATCATCGCCTCTGGCGATGGCACACTCAGTCATCCACTACTCACAGGGTAGCGGGATCACATCACAATCATCATCGCCTCTGGCGATGGCACACTCAGTCATCCACTACTCCCAGAGTAGCGGGAACACATAATCATCATCGCCTATAGCGATGGCATACATAAGCACTCTTCATCATTTTTGGCTGACAATGGAACACACAGAATACTTTTTAAATTATTATTACAAACATCAGTGCTATAAGCACTCTTCATTATCACCGAATCATGACGGAACACAATATTGTAGAAGTACATCTACTGACACAAGCCACACGCCACATGGGTCACTCGCCACACACAGGTCGCGCGCCACACACGGGCCGCGCGCCACACACGAGCCGCGCGCCACACACGGGTCGCGCAACACACAGGCTATGCGTGCCACCAAGCCACGCCGGCCACCAGGCCGCACCGCCCACACAGCCATACTGCGAAGTACACGTCCTCGTGTGTCAACCTGAAAGTAGCAAAAAAGCATAAAACAGATTTCCGCTCGTCCAATCCTGACTCATGAAATATGACAGTGACCACACATCTCCATTTGTTACGGTCCAGTTATGCTTCATTCCATAGTAACCGTAAACCATTTTACTATCGCGGTATCTCTCATACTATTTCAAACCAAGTAAACCAAAACATTTAAGCTCTACATGTGATCATGGCTACGCATAGCCCAGTAACCTCCAGATACTCATCTTTACTTTCTGCGAACCCCACATGGGAACGCCGAGTCTCTCCAGGACTCTATGGTTTCCACTGAAACCCAACCTCCGCAAAGCTGACTGCCTACCACGTATTCACAAACTACTGTTAGTAGACGCCGATTTCTACCGAGCTACGGCTACACAACAGCCTCTGGTACGGTCCGATCATAATGTAAACTTAAACACTTTCTTTAATATCAGAACTACTTTGTTCTACCTCAATTTCGTCAGTTAGACTTTGACTTTCAGGCAATTTTCACAACCTGTCGGGTGCGTACTTATACGTACGCTTAGAATTAAGGGCTTTGAGATTATAACGATCACCGTCAAGAACTTCTGTGACCTGAAATGGGTCTTTATCAAAGTAATCTTAAACTAGGGTTATTCAACGCATTGCTTTGATTTACCTTATCACGTAGCAGACTATAAGAAAATCTTACTAGGTTGATACTCTAGCATTAAATGTTAAGTTTACTACCAAGTATTCAACCAGTATTTTCAGCGTTATAATTTTGTCATGGAGATAGTCTAAATACGCAGCTTATCCTAAACTAATCATTAGCGATCAGCAAAGGACTTATCGCGTTCAAAGCAATGGACAATGCCCTTGCCACTATGACAGCGCATCTCGGGAAACTATGCCTAACAAAGCTTGTCGACGCACCGTCAGCTATTCAGTTCCTGCCAAACTGCACCAATGGAAACGAGGGTACCACAAGATTATCACAACAACGACTAACAAAGTAACCGTCTTAATGGGAATAAGGTTAGGTATACAATCATCACTAACGATCACTAACCTGGTTCTACCTGCAATGAATACTTTTGTATTACTATGAAAACTAAAATTGCTGAAAATGGTTAACGTAACGCACTACGATGATAACTCAATCACTTGATAAATCGAGTTTAACAGCTACCAGAAACCTTGTACTGAAGGTATCTTCCGTTTATTGTATCACTCCGAAACGTCCTAAACATAACTTGGAATTGGCTAGAGAAATTGAGGGCACTTGGGAAACATTCGCCGCGTATCACATGAATTTTAAAAACACACAGTAGGTAATTTTCACGCGTAAAATCTTAAAATTGAATTTAATTTTACTAGTGGTGCCATCTAATAATCAGAGTAAGAAACATTTTAATGTGCCATGTTAAAAGTGTATGCACACAAAGAAGCAGGTGTAATTGCAACACCGAGGTCGTCTGTACAACTCAAAATTACAACGAGTAACAGTGTCACTTTTTACTTAGGCTCTGATCATGTTTAAACGAAAACCGTTACGTATTATCAACACCACGAGTCGATGAAATAATGGCGCTCGTAATATCTTTTGACTATGGTCAGGTTACACTAACCAACCAACCGCACTCGTCTAGACAGCACTGCAGTTCACACGTCTATTTAAGAAATAAAAGCTACAAGCTGTTCTACACAAAATCAGCACAGTCAGAAGCAATAGCTCCGCACAATCTTACACTATGAACATAGTATATATGATTCGATTAGTTTACCAACTTTAACGCCGCTGCCCTGCAAAGGACAGTCTAGACAGGAGTTACAGTTCTAGATTTAGCAGAAAACCAACAAAGCTGGGTGATGATTCTAAAACCAATATTACAACTGCACTACAACAATAACTAGCATGTTTCACTCAAACGCACTTGCTTGGAATAATGCAAGTCGGCCTGTACGCTCACTCTCGCTACTATTACAGTCCATAAAGTAAAACCGAGACAAGATAATCTATTTGCAAGCAAGCATAATATGATCACAAGGTTCGTGAGTGCGAACCACCCTCGCATGAAGAAATAAAATAATCGCTTTCTTTTTAACTGGCGTATCAAACTCAAAACCTCCGTTCTTCTCGTAAAAGCAGTACCAATAAACAATCAGACAAAATACGCTCACCAGGATTGCAGTGGAAAGCTCAGCTGACGCACCAACATAGCGGCGTTAGCAGTCGCCTTCGCTCGCGCCTTGTGTGCACACTTCATTTCACAATGTCATCCCAGGAGACGACACGGTAGATAGCCTGGTTGTAGCTCCTCCCTTCAAGGCCCGGCTTAGTGCGACCATAAGCGGGGCGCAATGCGGGTCTTGATCGTTCAATTACATGTCTGCAGTCGTCACCCAAACACGTGCATCCACATATTGTTGCTCAGTATCGCAGTCCGGTAAACAAAGGCCATGTGACGATGTAGTAGGTATTTTCATGGCTTGAATCAGCGTCAGAAAATTTCGATTTTGTAGTTCCAACAGGCCCAGCAATTTTTCGTCACTAGCGTCTTAATTTTGAACACGTGGGTCGTTGTGGTCCTTATCCCAATTCTGATGACGGTGGATCCTCATGCCTTTCTCCAGAATCGTGGTCGTCTTCCATTTTGTGTGGCCGCAGACGTGGAAATAATAAATCGACTCGGTAGTTGATACGTCCCTTTAATGATTTTAAGCAAAAGTTAATCGAATACACCATTGATTAACCCGATGTAGTTGGATAGAAAACGCGGTGATCCCCTAGAATGGCGTGACTACCGTTCACTTCGGCGCTTCGTTCCAAAGTGCCTCAACGGTCCGTCCTTACACTTTTCGTCATAACCGTCCTGACCTGTCAACCGTCTGTGTTGCCAATTTAAAATAATACTCACACTATTACGTGTTAGTCACGCCACCTAGGATTTCACCCAGGTACTAAACCTGGCGTTTCCTCACTACACAACTTCCGTAAACGTATTTTATCTATCCAACTGACACCTTGCTCCAACATACATATACTCACGCCTTTTTCCCGTCGGGGTAGGCACAGACAAAGAACGCCACTTGCTCCTATCCTTACAAACCTCACGCGCTTCCTCTACACTCATTACTCTCTTCATACATGCTCGCCGGTTTCGGGTTCTTCGGACCTTGTCGTTTTTTTAGGACGTCCCCAATTCGATCGAGGAATGTCCGACGAGGTCTGCCGCGGCCGACTTGCCCACATACATTTGACTTATAAATCTGATTCGTCATTCTTTCTTCACTCATTAGCTCCACGAGTCCAAACCACTTCAGCATTCCTTTCTCAATCCTAGTCACGACTACTTCTTTCAGACCAGTGTTCCTTCTCGTATGGTTACATTCGGAATTCTATCGATAAGTCTCACCCCACACATACTACGCAGTGATCGCATCTCAACTGCGTTAATTCTACTTTCATGCCTTTTCTGTCATATCCAACTCTCACTATTTAAAAATATTTATTTCTATTTAAGTAGTTCCTTAGTTTATTTATATAATTGAACCAATGTCCATTTAAATATTGTTAGCGGCAACACCAGAGTAGAAGGGGGAGCGAGTGACCAGCTCTATTTAAGCCAACGGAATCCAGCGCCCATCCTCTTTGGCCGACAGGCGTGCGCTCGTTAAGGACGTCTTAGGATTATCGTGTCATTTTTAATTTGTTTAAAATATTTTGTAAAAGTAAAATTAATTAAAGTTTGTGTTCATGTTTCTCTTTTTATTATAAAATTTCTAGTAAGTCTCTAAACATATCTAAATGAAAGGCTAAAATGCTGCTACGCAGGGGTTTACACCCACTGCGCCCACCATTGCGGTTTCTAAGGCATTGCTAGGTTTATTTTGGCCCTGCCTTCGTCAATTACGCCACTTTCGCATTGCCAACCATTTATTAGATTACTAGCTGACCTGTTGAACGTTCTTCTGCCACAAATATAATTTCTATAAGTATTTTCGATAACAAGTGAGAAAAAAATTAGAGATAGTTTTTTGTCGTCTAATTTAATAATCTCTATATCGTTGTGTGTTATGAAACAGCACTACTCACAATATGTAGACTATCACATAAAACTTCTTCAAAATCAAGTATTTATATACAAACCGGAACCAGCAAGCATGTATGAAAACAGTAATGAATATAGAGGAAGCGCGTGAGACTGAGGTGATATTTGTCTTTTTCCTGAATGTATAAGTTATCTCAAAGTACCCGAACATTTTTCATCTACTGGTGTTACTATTTACGCAGAATGAGCTCACAGTGTCCTTAGGTCTTCTGGTGACTTTGTCCTTCTTGGGTTTCATTAGCCTTATGACAGGGTCCCAAGCTGGAGGAACATTCCAACCATCTTCCCTATTGAAATTAGGGTGTTTTTTAATTTCAATAGCCTCTCGTATCATCCTTGGAAGAAAACGGTGTTCTTTTGCGAGTATCTGTGGTTCATCAAATCGCAGGTAGTGGTTGGGTCCCTGTTCCACATGTTCACACACAGCAGACTTTGTTGAGCGTTTATGTTTTATGTCAGCTATATGTTCTTTGAGTCGAATGCCTATGCTTCTCTTGGTTTGTCCAATGTATGAGAGCCCACATTCACAGTCAATTTTGTAGACACCGGCCTCTTGCAAGGGTAACTGACACTTGACAGATGGTAATAATTGACTGATCTTCGTTGGCGGCTTGTAGTAAGTTTTGATAGAAGCTCGCTTCAAGATGTAGCCAATTTTGTCGGTCACGCCCTTGATGTATGGGAGGACAGCAGGTTGTCTTTCTACTGTGGCTGGTTTTTCTTTCTTCTGGGATCTGTGACAGTGGCAAGGAATCTACCAAAGACCGAATATCTCGCACTGAAGAAGTTACAAGCTAGGCCTGAACTTACAGTACTCCGAGCAGATAAAGGAAATGCAACGGTAGTGATGGACACGTCCGAGTATAAACAAAAAATGGAACATCTTTTGTCGGATGAAAGTACCTACAAGTTGGTTAAGTCAGACCCTACGAACAAAATACTCAAGCAAACTTGTGATATTGTTAAGAAATACTCCGAAAAACTTAATTTGGACGTGAAATATTTAATACCATCGTGTGTAAACCCTCCTCAAATGTATGGGCTACCGAAAATACACAAGGAAAACGCTCCTATGCGCCCGATAGTTAGTCAGATAGGCGCACCAACTTACAGACTGGCTCAACACATGGCAAAGATTCTCTCACCGCTCAGAGGCAATACGAGAGCACATGTGAAAGATTCCTACCATTTTGTCAGTGAAATCAAACACCTACATCTCTCTGACAAGGAAACTATGGTTAGTTTTGATATACAGTCATTATTCACATGCATACCAGTACATGACTGTGTAGAAATTACTAGAAGGAAGCTGACAGAAAACAACATGCCTGAGGAATATGCAGAAATACTCAAACACTGCCTGACAACGGGCTATCTGTTATGGGACAAGAAATACTACATACAAGTAGACGGTGTAGCAATGGGCTCTCCAGTATCGCCTGTTGTCGCTGACATCTTCATGGAGGACTTCGAGGCGCGAGCCCTGCAGACTGCCACCATCACACCGAGGTTCTACAAGCGGTATGTAGATGACACTTTCACAATTTTACCAACAGATAGTGTTAATGCTTTCCTAAACCATCTTAATTCTATTAATAACCAAATACAATTCACAATGGAATTAGAGGCAAACAATTCTTTAGCTTTCTTAGATGTACTTGTCATCAGGAATAAAAACAACTCCTTAAGCCATACTGTGTATAGGAAAAAGACCCATACAAATAGGTACTTAAACGGTGAATCTCACCACCATCCTAAACAGTTAGCTACTGTAGGAATGTCTCTGTTTCAGAGAGCCCGCGGGATCTGTGACAAGAAACACCTGGACGCTGAGCTTCAACATGTCAGGCAAGTTCTGCAAGACAACAAGCTCCGACCGCCGCGCCACTGTCACAGATCCCAGAAGAAAGAAAAACCAGCCACAGTAGAAAGACAACCTGCTGTCCTCCCATACATCAAGGGCGTGACCGACAAAATTGGCTACATCTTGAAGCGAGCTTCTATCAAAACTTACTACAAGCCGCCAACGAAGATCAGTCAATTATTACCATCTGTCAAGTGTCAGTTACCCTTGCAAGAGGCCGGTGTCTACAAAATTGACTGTGAATGTGGGCTCTCATACATTGGACAAACCAAGAGAAGCATAGGCATTCGACTCAAAGAACATATAGCTGACATAAAACATAAACGCTCAACAAAGTCTGCTGTGTGTGAACATGTGGAACAGGGACCCAACCACTACCTGCGATTTGATGAACCACAGATACTCGCAAAAGAACACCGTTTTCTTCCAAGGATGATACGAGAGGCTATTGAAATTAAAAAACACCCTAATTTCAATAGGGAAGATGGTTGGAATGTTCCTCCAGCTTGGGACCCTGTCATAAGGCTAATGAAACCCAAGAAGGACAAAGTCACCAGAAGACCTAAGGACACTGTGAGCTCATTCTGCGTAAATAGTAACACCAGTAGATGAAAAATGTTCGGGTACTTTGAGATAACTTATACATTCAGGAAAAAGACAAATATCACCTCAGTCTGCCGTGAACATGAATTCTGTAAAGAATTCGAAACGTCGGCTAGTAATAAACTAAAAATATAGTTCTAAATCATTAGTTTCCAATGTAATAACTTAGTGAAACCAATACATCGCGATAAAATCCGTAAACTGTAGTTTAATTTCAATGTGTAACATTCGCGTAAACCCAAGAAGATACTATGTGAAGCGCGTGAGGTTTGTAAAGATAGAAGCAAGTGGCGTTCCGTTGTCTCTCCTTACCACGACGGGAAAAAGCCGTGAGAGTATGTATGTGTTTCAAGTGTTATGAGATTTGTTGGGAAATACTATCGATTTATATAAGTAGTAACATTGCACAAAGCTTGTCCTAAAGAAATCAATCACGTCTATAAGGTTTCCCTGAGGAAAAATCAACTAAAGTCCTATTCTTTAAAAACTATACATTATTTTGCCATCTTTTTTTATTTTATTTATTTATAGTATCACGCCTGTATCCCCGAAGGGGTAGGCAGAGGTGTAAATATTACACCCAGATTTTGCAATGATTCTTTTTGCCATCAATAATTTATAATACATATTCAGTTATATAAATATTACAATACTTACTATTATAAAGGACAATGCCAGATCTCCATACATCAAAATGTCTCAAATTAAAATGAAGCGTACTGTAAATAGAAATATATCACACATTTTGGCGTAAGTAACAGAGTCTGTAAATGATTCTATTTTCACCCAGGAAAGGAGGAAAAAGAAGATATCGGTGTTTGAATTTTTAGTTAAGAATGAACAATGTGGGTAAAAGGAAAGTTATAGTATGAAAGTTAAGAAATGTAGGTAGGTTCGTTTGAATTATCAAATTACATATGTCAGATTGACATCAAAACGCAGAAGTATTTTGTAGCATCTAACTATCACAGCCAAAGACAAAAGCAGAGCTGCACATTTTAAATCGATTTTATGTGAAATCGATACAACATTTAAACGATGCTGTGACGTTTTTATTTGATTTAAACGTTGTATTGCTTCAAAAATATTAGCTTATTGATATAATGTTGATTAAATATTAAATAACTGCATTTTAAACCAAACCAACTCTATAAAGGTCGATTGTATCGATTACTTATTTAATAATCGATACGGATATAGCACTCACGTCTATTCCTGTCACACCATTGTCTATGGCAACAATCAAATAATAAAGTATTCGTAATCAATTGGAATGCTTTTTATCATCATAAAATACTCCAGCTTTAACGAGACAAAGTGAAAATATTAATAATCGTAGAAAAAAACAAACAATTTCTTTTGTTCATATTATGAAGTTTAAGTTCGCCACAACAAACCCAGACCAAATTCTGCCATTGTTCTTTGAAAGTTTGTGGGGATAGATGTGTGGATGCTTGTTACTCTTTTATTGCCAAATACAAAACGGTTTTTGATAAAATGTTGCAACAATATAGCTTATACGTCACAATAGCTACGTTTTGTTCCATTAATCGACCTCCATGCGGGCAAAACTAAGTAATCTCTAAGAATAAGTCGTAGATAAATATTATTTCAAACATAGTAATTCTCAAAAATAAGTCGCAGATATTGTATTATGTCATACAAATTCGAAGACAATACTGGGAATAAGGCAGATGTTGCTTTTATTATTCCGCTGTTATCGCCATTCGAGGAATTAATTACAGAATCGTTACAATTCAAACTTTGTCTAAGGATGTGTTTTTAGTTGGCTGTAAGCTTGAAATATAAAATATACATATTGTTTGGTCATAATCATCGTCCTAGTGTCATTGGCTCAGCGATAGCCTAGTGGAAATATCAATAGACTGCCATGCAGAGGGTATCGGGTTCAAATCCACGGCGCGCACCAATGACTTTTCGGAGTTATCTGCGTATTGAATAGTTAATTATCGCTTGTCCCATGCCTCGGAGAGCACGTTAAACCGTTGGTACCGGTTGTCATGAAGATTTTTGACTGGGCCTAGGTAACTTCTAAATAAACTAACACTAGTCTAAACCATGGAATATCGCTATCACTTCGGGTTGCACAGGTCAGACAGGCAGCCGCTCTGTGGAAAAGCTAATATTCAGCCAAATTTGGTTAGACTAGTAAGCGGACCACAGATTGAAACTGGGACAACGCTAAGAGGATGATGATGATTGTCCTAGTGTTATTCCGGTTGCATTCAAGACTGTTGCCTTGGAGCCCGAGATGACCAATAATTATTAGTTTTTCCAAATAGCTACGGCCGCTTGATCGCCGGCACCCAAAAGAATAGCGATTTTAAATTAATTCAAAGGTTCGAATTCCCCATAACGACTGTCGAATATCTTCACGATATCCGGGGTCAACGGATTAATTTTATCACTAACGCCCGTGCATCTAGCGACAATTTTATTAACAATTGAATTCCCACGGGATTGGACAGAAACTGTTAACTAAAAATATATGTCGTCGAAGTGGGCATTTCCCAGTAATAAATTGTATTGCGGGGAGATGGGCCTCGTTAGCCTTGGTTGGCAAACTGTCTAGGACAAGGAAAACTCCGAAATTAAGCCAACTTTCAGGGAGCATACCCGAAACAAAACCCCGATCTAAGGTGTAAACCGACCCGTGCCGAGAGATTCGTGGCCAGAGGGTAAGCTGGTCGCAAACGGAGGGTGCCTGTGTTGGTGGTCATAGGGCACATGTGTTATTCCGCCTTACCCCTAAGGGTAAAGGGCTCTATAGGGGTGGACATTTAAAAACCCTAAATCTCGTGGGAACGCAATAAGAACAATAAATAATATCTCCTCACACGGCGGCGACGCGGTTCGCAACCCATCAGGTCTCGTTTCCCGCGAGGGCGAAAAGCGGCCTACGGAAAGCAGGTTTGCAACATTGAATGTTGGAGGAGGAATGAACGGCAAATTGGATGAAGTATGTCAGATGATGGATGATAGAAAGATTGATGTTCTTTGTGTGAATGAAACAAAAAGAAAAGGGTGTGACACCACCAAGCATGGCGCATATACGGCGTATTGGTCTGGGGTAGATAGTAGCACCAGAGCCTGTAAGGGAGTTGGTGTAATACTGTCTGCGCGAATGAATAAGTGCGTAAAAGAGTTTGAATGTGTAAATGCTAGGCTACTGTGGATGAGAACGAAAATAGGAATTACTCGTCTCTATATTGTGGGGTTGAACGCCCCGGTCAATATAGTTACGGGTATGTCACAACATGAGCAAGACGAAAGGCAGATGTTTGGGAGAGTTTAAGAGAGATTTTGAGGAACTGCAAGGATAATGAAAAATTGATCTTGTTAGGGAATTTCAATGGATAAGTGGGAGTAAAGCGAGATGGATTTGAAAGGGTATTAGGTGCATTTGGTGATGAGAGTGTGAACGAAAATGGAAAAACACTGCTTGAGATTTGTTTGGAGTGGAGCCTTTGTGTGACAAACACCATGTTTAATCATAAAAGGATACATATGAATACGCGAGAGGCGATAAATGTTAGAAGAAGTATGATTGATTTTGTGATAGTAGATGAACGATTGAGAAAGAATGTGTTGGATACAAGAGTATGTCGAGTGATCGGCAACCACACAGACCACTTCTTGGTGTTGAGCTGGATAAGTGGGCTCTTTAAAGAATGGCGACACCGAGAGCGTAATGAAAATAGGGTCTTGGAAAGAATAAAAGTAGAAAATCTACAAGAGAAAGATGTGAAAGATGAGTATAAACGAAGATTGATAGCAAGATTTGAGAGGTTCGATGGCATACATCATATAGAAGAATTATGGCAGGCCTTTAATGAAGAGGTAGTATGTGTAGCGTCTGAAGTATGTGGTGTGATCAAGAGAAGGAAAATACGAAAGGTTAAGAATACATGGTGGGACAAGGATGTACAATCAGCAGTGTCAGAGAAGAAGAAAGCTTGGTTAGATTGGTTGGCTGCCAGAGCAAATGAAAAAATGGGAAAAGCAACGAGCAAAGAAATATAACCTTATTAAGTCATAGAAGTAACACTTAAATAACAACAGCGGTTGCTATGATTGATATCTTCTTTCTAATGACACATGTAGTATGATAGAAAGAGCTATCGATAGATATAGCAGCACGATCTTATAGCAGTCTTGTGGTAGGCAGACAGTAGACAAAACATAGAGTTAGGAAACCGAGTGTTGTTCGTAACAGTGATGATTTATCGATAAATATTTTTGGTCAAATGTCTTTAGTATGATTTCAATATGTGTCGATATATTTAAGCCGTAGAAGTAAACAACTAAAATATTTAAATTGTAGTTTTTGCTGTCGACGCCTGACAGTGCTTTGCAAAGGCTTGCCAGACAGACAGTACTAAGAAACTGACACTTAGATTATGTATTGTACGAATTATACCAGAGTGGCTAATGCAGCAGGCTTTAGCAATTTGTTTGCGTCGCATTAGATCACGTTGCTTGCTATCGCTTACTTTGGACACTGTTCGATTTTTTTAGAGTTGTAGGTGATGCGCCAGCACAAATGAATGCAGTGTACTGCTGAAGTGCTATACCTTGACGACCCAGTTGGCGTGAGTTTAATCGACTGCCACGCCGAAGCTTGCGGGTTCGATTCCCGTTTAAGTCAAACATTTGTGTGCATGAATATGGATGTTTGTCTTGGTCTGGGTGGTACTATGTATATTTTGTAATATATTTATAAAAAAGTATATACCTATGTATGTTTATAGATTGTCTAGTACCCGTAGTACAGGATATGCTTAGTTTGGGACCAGATGGTGTTGTGTGGATGTGGAAGAATATTATATTATATGGTAGAATATCATATAACGGACTACAAGGCAAGACATCTTTGATCAGTCAGGATAGCACTAATATTATAAATAATATAGAATTAGGTAGATTAATTGAAATCGTTGTAATTATTATATTTTATTAATATCTTCAAATTAAAATTACACTCTTTTTGTTTAGCTTTAGATAAATAATTCTACCGGGTGTGCAATGTCCGGGCATAAATGTATATGTAGGCACAGCATTCGGTTTTAAACGACGCCAGGTGCTTTCTGTCTTTAAAAACAGTCTTTCTCAAAATGAAGTGAAAAAATACGATGGTCATCATATCAGCCAAACGATGTCCACTGCTTGACATAGGCCTCCCCCAAGGTTCTCAACACAGACTGGTCTTGAGCCGCCCGCATCCAACCGCCTCCCGCGATCTTGACGAGATCGTTGGTCCACCTTGCGGGGGGCCTACCTCTGCTGCTGCGCGATGTACTTCTGCCAAATGAAACTAGGCAGTCCAACGGCATTTATCCAAAGTTGTCTTGTGACGTCATTAATAGGCAACCTCTATCTATCTATCTATAACGTCACGCCTGTCTCCCATTGGGGTAGGCAGAGACTATGGAACGCCACATGCTTCGGTTCAAACATACCTCTTTCGCTTCATCGACATTCATTAACCTCGTCATGCATGCGCGTCGGTTATAGGTACTTTTTATTTTGCCCTTTATCAGTAGATCACATATTTGGTCGGCGTACGTCCGCCTAGGGCGTCCCCTACCGACATTTCCATTTATTCTCGCACGATACACTCCTTTCGTATTTCTTCTTTCATCCATCCGCTGCAGATGTCCAAACTAACGTAACATTCCTTTTTCATTCTTTGTCACTACATATTCTTTTAGACCACACTTTTCCTTTATCACACTGTTACGCACTTTATCTTTCAAACTTATTCCGCACATACTCCTTAAAGCTCTCATCTCCACAGCATTGATTCTACTTTCATGCTTCGTCTGCCATACCCATGATTCGCTACCATACATCAGTGTTGGCGTCTCTGCAGTACAGCAAGACGAGCCTTACTTGGTATAATTTCGCTACTGATGATGGACCGTAAGGCGCCATTCACACTATTTCCTGCTTTCACTCTCCTTTTTAACATCTCCCTCACATTTCCCATCTCTCGTAAACAAAGACCCTAAATACACAAACTCATTCACTTGTTCCACTTTTTCATCTCCTATCATTATGTTATATTGCTGTCAGTTATACTGTCTTCCCTCTCTATGACCATGACCTTAGTCTTGCTTACATTCACTTTCATGCCCTTCTTCTTATACGCCTCATTCATTACGGTGACCATCTGCTGTAAATCAGACGCTGACGACGCAAAAAGAACCTGATCGTCAGCGTATAGCCAGGGTCTTAAACACAGATTCACCCATTTTTAATCCACATTCAGACCCTTTCAGATCGGTCAAACAACTGTCCATGAATAGATTGAACAGCCAAGGAGACGCTACACATCCCTGTCTAACACCACGATCAATGTTAAACCAGTCCGTGTAGGCCCCGTTTATTCTGACACAGGCACTTGAATCCCTATATAAGGATTCAAGTGCCCGTATCAGACTGCTGCTCACTCCATACATAGAAAGTGTTGACCAAAGTTCATCCGTCACCACTCGATCGTAAGCCTTTTCCAGGTCAATAAAGGCGCAGAAAACCTTCTGGTGTTTACTTAAGGTTTTCTTTTAAATGCACCTTAAGGAAAAGACTTGATCCGTACATCCTATTCCCTTTCGAATCCCGCTTGCACATCTCAAATTTTACTATCCGTTTCAGAGATCACTCTTTCAATCAGTATCTTTGCATACAATTTGCCAACAACACTCAGGAGGCTTATACCGCGATAATTTTTGCATTCCTGCTGTGACCTTTTTCCCTTGTACAGTGGCACAATTATGGCCTTGTTCCAGTCACCTGGTATACGACCGGACCACCAACATTTATTGAAAACTAGGTACAGCAGGCTTGCGGTGACGCCTTCGCCTACCTTGAGCATTTCAGCAGATATTCTGTCATATCCTGCAGCTTTACCCGCTTTCAAACTTTTCATTGCATACCGTATCTCTTCCATACTTATATTACTTGCACAATTATCTTCCTCATTCGCTACTATATTTCTAGTGTCACTTACTCCTCGTTCAAATAAATTCTCAAAATACACCTTCCACTGATCCAAAACTTCCCCATGCTCTCTTATAACATTTCCATTTACATCCCTTATCACACCAACTTTTGAGTCACCTGCTTTGCCTCGGGCTGTTCTAACCAAGTGCCAGAATAATTTGATGTTGGTCCGAAAATGCTGAGAAAACTTTCTATCAAATTTATTCTTACATTCTTCTTTCTTTTTTCTCACTGTCTCTTTTACTTTATGTTTCAACCTGACATACTTTTCTTTCACTATCCTTTCATTGTTAGTCACACTACCTTGTACCCTTTTGTTGGCTCTTATGGCCAGCAAGTCCATCCATGCTTTGCGCTTTTCCGCGACCACACCACTTACTTCCTAATCCCACCATTCACTACAAATCTTTTTAACATGCTTCCTCTTGCTTACGCTACATACTTGTATAGCTGTCTCTATTACTCCATTCTTAAACTCTTTCCAAAATTCTTCTATCTCGCAATCATCTTCCTCAAACAATTCTTTAAACCTTTCTTCCAACGCCTCTTGATACTGACTACGTACATCCTCTTCGTCAAATCGTTCAAATTTCACTCTTTCAATGGCAGCTGAGTGTATGCGAGGGCGATGGCGCCATTTAGTGGTTAGTCCCGCTATGCGGCTAACTACCAAAAAATGGTCAGTACCCACATTTCAACCTCGATACACTCTAGTATCTTTCACTTTTCCTTTTAAACGTTCATATACCACAACAAAATCTATCATACTCCTTTCTGTCTGCCTTTGCCATGTATACTTAATCGCTTGACCGCGCACAAGTGACTATTCTCCCTTTTTCGAAATGCCGTAGACCGCGCACAAGTGACTTTTTTCCCTTTTTGGTAACAGCACTATACTCGGTCTGAATTTACTGTTTCTTTCTATTACGTAATGTTTTAAATTCTTTTTCTCTGTTCTATTCAAATCATTGAACATTTCTTCATGCTAAAAATACGAAGCGAGTCTTAAAATCGTTAACCCGGAACGAAAAAATAATGTCAGATGCCACTCTTTGTTTCGCGCGCTCCGTGATTACGTGCTTATGGTACGCGTGTAATTAAATATTTTTATACTATGATACATGTTTTTTTTTTATTTAATTCGGTGTAGATAGAATCCCTCTACAGTGAAAACTCATAAAATATGTATGTCATCGATTTACTTTAAAAAAAAATCCTTTTTAAAATACACAAAGTGTTTTTTTCAACGATAGTCAATGTTTGCTGCTAAGTATAACAAATTAAAATTAACTTAAAATAACGAATATTTCATTATTTTAAGCTTACTTACTATTTAAATACAAAAAAGTTATGAAAAATGTAAACACAACCGTCCAACAAATTTTACACTAATGACAGATGACAGCACTGCTATTTAGAGAATGCAGTCAAAGATATGAGTCTGTAAGGAGTCTATGCCTCTTTAAATGAGACGCATAATTTGACGTTATGATTAACCAACTAAGACCAACTGACATTACATGTTGCACGTTCGGTATAAGGAAATATAGCGGTCATGTTCTCTCTAGTCTAAACCTAGTCCAACCTCTCTGGCAACGAGTGTAGCCATAGATGAAGCAAGAAAGGAGTTTGTTAGGTCAAAAAGAATAGTGAAAGAAATGGTAAAAAGGAAAAAAGAGGACAAGAAAGATGAGTGTGATAGCAGAGTATCTGACAATTTTCAGAGGAACATTGTGCTGTTAAAAATTTAGGAGATGTGGTTCTAACTGTAAAAGGATGTGAAGATGCTTACTGTATAATATACTGATGGGACGCATAGAGTGGCGTAGTGGTCTACGTGGCCTTGCCGTTTAAAACCACAACGAGTGTCATGGGTTTGATCCCCATCATCATCAGCCTTATTTTGAGGCCTTCTGCGAAGCATTTATTTGTAAAGTCTTATAAAAAAGAAACTGAGCTGTTGCTAACCAATGTTTCGAATGCGTGAATAAATACTAGTCAAATACAGTTCCTCTAAAGTTAAGGTTTCACACTTTATCAAAGAAGAAACCAGCATAACCACTGTAACCTAGATTTCAAAACATTTTTGTTGCCTCGAATAGCACTTCAGCAGTGATTCCATCATGTACTGCTGGCATAACTCAATTCACCTCAAAGGTAAAAACGTGTTGAACGCTACAGCCTTACCTGTGAATTGTATTGCATACGTGAGACTCATGCCAAACCGCATGAAAGATCCGACAAAATGTGTTCGTGTAAATTTAAAAAAGATTTTTCGTTGACGCATTCAGCGCGATGTTGGAGAGATATCGCGTGAATAATATTTCGGATTTTCTAGGTGTTTGTGCGTTCTGTTTTCAACGCTACAAAGGCTTTTTTGCATTTTTGTGACGTTTATATGAATAGATGAAAAGAAGAGATGGAACAAAATAATTGGTACCTCTCCAAGAACTAAAAAAAATCAAACAACTTAGGGAAAAATACACCTAAACGGTAGAATTTGCCTGAAAAAGAAGAACAGAGTTTTTGATTTGTAAAAGATTGATGTGTAAGGATTATGTTGAATACTCTATGAATAAAATTTATTTTAAATATCCCAGTGCTATTTTGCGAAATATTGGAAGGGATGGGTGGATATTTGTTACTCTTTCACGCATGGACCACAGCACAAATTTTGATAAATTTTTGCAGTTGAGATGTAGCCTACACATCAGAATTACTATAACAGGCTATGTTTACACTCGTCTTCGGCCGGTCGCTAATGGTTATACCAAAAAATACGACTTCCAGTTTTTTTAAAGCTTATAAAATCTAAATGTACACTTTTTGAACAAATGGGATATCTAATAATATGAAACCAGAACTTAGGTTATAAGCGATACATAATTAAACTATTAATTAAAATTTCATATATAGTAAACACGTGTTAAAAATATCGTCAAACCAGGCGTGCCACACTATTTCACACGCAACACATCGTTGATTAAACCATCATGCGTCGTGTCATATAGCTCGCCCATGCTATTACATCTCTCTTTCAGCTGCATCGGATTTTTCTTTTTATTCAACTGCAAAATGTTGTAGCGTGATGCTATTGTTAGCATGCTTTCTCATGAATGTGGCTATCTGATGCATAAATTCTAATACAATTGATCGTTTCAGTGTGTTTAAACAAAGGAACTTTACAACTTTATTACATTCATCATCTCAGCCCAGAGAGGACCACTGCACGACATCGATTAATAGTATACATACGATTATACTTCAAAGTTCTCCACACAGATCAATCTTGAGCTACCCAAATCCAATCACTTCCCGCGATCTTTTCCAGATTACGATCTGGAAAAGATCGCGGGGGATCCACCTTGAGGCGGGCCTACCCCTGTTGCGCCGTCATTTACGTGACCGCCAATCTAGAAGCTTAATCATATTAGTAACTGATTATTATGTTTTAATCATATTGGAGACCTCCGTTTGCGGGGCTCGCTAGGCCAGGGGCTCGGCCCAGGGGGCTGTGAGATTCCCCAACAAAAAGCGTCGGGAACACTCACTAAAACCACCATGGTGTTCCTCTATCCGATCCCAGTGAATGGCGAGGCCACGGGAACTGCGTTAGCGTTACTGCCGCGACCCTGCCTGAGCTGGCCCGCTGAGACAGACCCCGTTCCGCCAGAAGTCTGCCTACTAGCGCAACCAGGTTTGACAGAAGTCAGCATACAATACAAAAGAATAGAATATACCATAGAATCTAACTACCATAGAAACTATTTGACCATACCTACTTTTCCCGACACGGAAATCTCTAATAGCGGCAAAGTATTAATCATGCACCCTTTCCGCAGTCATTTATAATAAGATAATTATTTTTTATAAGTCGTAATCCATTTTATATCAAACAATCTTGAATACAGTTACAAGACAGTTAGAGAACCTAATTAAATAATTATAATAATGTCAAGCCAGGGTGTGCTTCCGCTCTACTAATCTGCCCGATCGTAGAGAAGAGGCATTCGGGTTTGCGCTCCCGGCTTGCTCGAGCTGTCGCAATCACTACCAATATCCCTTCCGTGATTGCGGCATCCTTTGTTACCTTTGACGTCCTTTCCCAAACACCAACCTCCTTTAACATTCCCCTATCCTATCCTGTATTTCCCTTCCTTTCCTTATCCGTAGTAGAGGTGAAGAAGATGGCGCAATGGCTTTAAGGGGATTAAATATTACTCTACCCCAGGAGGGTACCGGTTCTACCGGAGAATCCCTCTCTGAGCATTGTGGCTCAGACTGCCCCATCGTATCTGGGGGGGGCAAAATTCTCAACGGCGACGCGCTTTGCCACACGTCACGTTTTGTCTCCCCGTCTAACAGAGGCAAAAAGAGGGCTAGGGAATGCCTGTTTGCAACGGTGAATGTTTGTGGAGGAGTGGATAGTAAGATCGATGAATTGTGTGATACGATGGATGGAAGGAAAATTGATATACTGGGGGTGAGTGAAACAAAGAAGAAAGGTTGCTCAACAACTACTCATGGCCAATATCGTGCATACTGGTCTGGAGTTGTTGAGTCTGAAAGGGCTAGCCGAGGAGTTGGAATGATTCTGTCAGATAGAATGAATGAGTGTGTGAAAGAATATGAATATGTCAACGCCAGGCTTCTTTGGATGCGATTAAAGATTGGCTTAATGAAAGTTTTTGTTGTATGTGTTTATGCTCCGGACATGTCCAAACCATTGAATGTCAGAGAGGAATTCTGGGACAAGGTCAGAGATGTGCTTGCTAGGTGTGAGAATAATGAAAGAATAATTATGTTAGGCGACTTTAATGGCTGGGTAGGTGTGTCTCGTGATGGATGTGAAAGGGTTCTAGGGCGATTTGGTGATGAGAGAGTGAATGAAAATGGTGAGTGTTTGCTGGACATTTGTATGGAGAGAAAACTTGTTGTGATTAACACTTTGTTTAGTCACAAGATGATTCATATGTATACATGGCAAAGGCAGACAGAACGAAGTATGATAGATTTTGTTGTGGTAGATGAACGTTTAAAAGGAAAAGTGAAAGATACCAGAGTGTACCGAGGCTTGAATGTGGGTACTGACCATTTTTTAGTACTTAGTCGTATAGCGGGACTAACAACTAAATGGCGCCATCGGCCTCGCATACACTCGCCTGCCATAGAAAGACTGAAAGTTGAAAGATTGGCAGAAGAGGATATACGCGATCAGTATAAAGAGATATTGGAAGTGAGGTTAAAAGATTTGTTTGAGAAAGAAGAGTGCGAAATAGAAGAATTTTGGAAAGAGTTTAAGAATGGAATGATTGAGACGGCCACTCAAGTATGTGGCGTAAGCAAGAGGAAGAACGTTAAGAAAATTTGTAATGAATGGTGGGATCAAGAAGTAAGCGGTGTGGTTGCGGAAAAGCGCAAAGCTTGGATGGACTTGCTGGCCTTAAGAGCCAACAAAAGAGTACAAGGTGGTGTGAATGACAATGAAAGTATTGTAAAAGAAAAGTATGACAGGTTGAAATATAAAGTAAAAGAGATAGTGAGAAGAAAGAAAGAAGAATGCAAGGATAAATTTGATAGAAAATTTGCCCAACATTTTCGGGCCAATATCAAATTATTCTGGCACTTGGTCAGAACAGCCCGAGGCAAATCAGAGGTTTCGAAAGTTGGTGTGATGAGGGATATAAATGGAAGTATTATTAGAGAGCATGGGGAAGTTCTGAATCAGTGGAAGGTATATTTTGAGAATTTGTTTAAACGAGGAGGGAGCGACAATAGGAATATAGTAACGAATGAGGAAGATAATTGTGAAAGTGGGATAAGTATGGAAGAGATACGATATGCATTGAAAAGTATGAAGGTGGGTAAAGCTGCGGGATATGACAGGATATCTGCTGAAATGCTCAAGGTAGGTGAAGGCATCACTGCAAGCCTGCTGTATCTACTGTTTAATAAATGTTGGCGGTCCGGTCGTGTACCAGGTGACTGGAACAAAGCCGTTATTGTGCCACTGTACAAGGGCAAAGGGTCACAGCAGGAATGCAAAAATTATCGCGGTATCAGCCTCCTGAGTGTTGTTGGCAAATTGTATGCAAAGATACTGATTGAAAGAGTGATTTCTGAAACGGACAGTAAAATTTGGGATGTGCAAGCGGGATTCAGAAAGGGAATGGGATGTACGGATCAAGTCTTTTCCTTAAGGTGCATTGCAGAGAAAATCTTAAGTAAACACCAGAAGGTTTTCTGCGCCTTTATTGACCTGGAAAAGGCTTACGATCGAGTGGTGAGGGATGAACTTTGGTCAACACTTTCTGTGTATGGAGTGAGCAGCAGTCTGATACGGGCACTTGAATCCTTATATAGGGATTCAAGTGCCTGTGTCAGAATAAACGGGGCCTACACGGACTGGTTTAACATTGATCGTGGTGTTAGACAGGGATGTGTAGCGTCTCCTTGGCTGTTTAATCTGTTCATGGACAGTTGTTTGACCGATCTGAAAGAGTCTGAATGTGGATTAAGAATGGGTGGGTCAGTGTTTAAGACCCTGCTATACGCTGACGATCAGGTTCTATTTGCATCGTCAGCGTTGGATTTGCAGCAGATGGTCACCACGATGAATGAAGCGTATAAGAAGAAAGGTATGAAAGTGAACGTTAACAAAACCAAAGTCATGGTCATAGAGAGGGATGATAGTGTAACTGAATGTGAAGTAATGATAGGAGATGAAAAAGTGGAGCAAGTGAACGAGTTTGTGTATTTAGGGTCTTTGTTTACGAGAGATGGAAAATGTGAGGGAGATATTGAAAGGAGAGTGAAAGCAGGAAATTGTGTGAATGGCGCCTTACAGTCCATCATCAGCAATGATATTATCCCAAAGCAAGCTCGCCTTGCTATACTGCAGGGAGTTTTGGCGCCAACACTGATGTATGGTAGTGAATCATGGGTATGGCAGAAGAAGCATGAAAGTAGAATCAATGCTGTGGAGATGAGAGCTTTAAGGAGTATGTGCGGAGTAAGGCTGATTGATAAAGTGAAAAACAGTGTGATACGAGAGAAGTGTGGTCTAAAAGAAGATGTAGTGACAAAGGTTGAAAAAGGAATGTTGCGTTGGTTTGGACATTTGGAACGGATGGATGAAAGAAGGAATACGAAAGGAGTGTATCGTGCGAGAATGAATGGAAATGTCGGTAGGGGACGCCCTAGGCGGACGTACGCCGACCAAATAGGTGACGTACTGAAAAAGGGCCAAATTAAAAGTACCCATAACCGACGCGCATGCATGATGAGGTTAATGAATGTCGAGGAAGCGAAAGAAGTATGTTTGAACCGAAGCATGTGGCGTTCTATAGTCTCTGCCTACCCCAATGGGAGACAGGCGTGACGATATAGATAGATAGATAGATATTATGTTTTAAATCCGCACACTTTTTGTTACAAGTAGTAAACCTAAACACAGCCAAAATATCTATTGTGTGATATCCCCAACAAGTCTAACAAAACCCGGCCAATACCACAAATACGAAATAATCGATGGTCGCGGATTCGATTCCCGCTCAAGTATTTGTGTGCATAACCATGGATGTTTGTCTTGGTCTGGGTGTTTTTATGTATAATATGTATGTATTTACAAAAAAAGAAGTATATATGTGTGTTTATCCATTATCTAGTACCCATAACACAAGCTCTGCTTAGCTTGGGACTAGATGGTGATGTGTGTATGTGGTAGAATATTATTATTAATTGCGGTGTAACAGGCGGCGCGGCGTACCGAATCACATCATTAGGTCACGGTGATAATATCTAACAGTATTGTAACTCCATACAAACGCACGAAACTCGAGTTATACCTACGCGCCGCGAGCAGAGTACCCATTAGACTGGGCGGACTGTACCTACAGTACCCGCAGCCGCTATCGTGCCGCAGCTCGCATGCGGCGCGTCTGGTAGGTATATAACTCACGAAGACGGCCGAGTTACAATACTGTTAGATTTTATTACCGTGATTAGGTGTATGTTGACAACTTTTTTTCGCGTGCCCTTGTAGTACAGTAAAATAGGAGACCGGTAAAATAGGGCCACCCGCAAAATTGCGGCCAGACGGAGAATTTACTGTTGAAATAATAAATTCAGAACGCACAGCTTCGTGATAGATAGAGAAGTCGATTTTCAGCCTTTGTTTTACTGTGTTTTTCGTTACATTTTTTTTCTGACGTAACGAAATGAATTTCATGTAGCTCGATTATTTTGCGGCCTTTTAGGGTTCCGTACCTAAAAGGTAAAAAACGGGACCCTATTACTAAGCCTCCGCTGTCTGCCTGTCTGTCACCAGGCCATATCTCATAAACCGTGATAGCCAGAAAGCTGAAATTTTCACAAATTATGTATTTCGGTTGCCGCTATAACAACAGATACTAAAAATAAAAATATTAAGAGGGGGTCCCATACAATAAACGTGTACTTTTTCGTATTTTTTGCTCAAATATACTAACGGTAACAGGCGACGCTTAAAATTTTCTCAGAATAATATGTAGTTGTATATTGCCTTTCAAAATAAATAATTAAATAAAAAAAGTAAATAATAAAGGGGGGCTCCCATACAACAAATGTAATTTTTAAGCAATTTGTTACTCGATCTTAATAAACAGGTAGAAACTTAAAAAATATTTAAGTATACATACAAAAACCTGATTTTCTTTTATAGATGATGGTACGGAACCCTTCATGCGCGAGTCTGACTCGCACTTGCCCAATTTTTGTTTTCCTGCTGTAAACAAACCTGTCACAATCGGACATTGTCTGATTTGTGGCTGTCAAGTGGCATTGTGATTTTTAAGATATTTCTGCGCTGATATGGGCCACAGTAGGGACGAAATTGATGCTTTTCAAAATAGTAAAGGAGTTTAAAGATAAACGATTGTATAGAAAATTTACTTTAAAATATGCTAAAGGAAATATTACTAACGTGACCTCACTCCATCCAGTTGTGTCGAGCGCATAAACGCCGCGATTAAGAAGTTTGCCAGCCATTATGAACGAAAATAGCTTGGGCCAGGGCAAAATATAGCTCAGTGTATCGTAAATGCAGTAGGAAAACTGCAATATATTTAGTTTTTTTTTGGAAATGCTTCTATTTACTTACTGATTTGCTAAAATCAGATATATTTTAAGGGCAAATTCTAGAGCTACTTAATCTTCGTACATCTAAGATATTAACTGACAGATTCTCAAATATTTTTCTCATATTGTTTATTATTGAACTAGATATAAACCAAAGATAATATTAGTATTATCAAACAAAGCACTAAGAATTTGCCGCAAACTACTAACACAGCAAATCAGATTTTCAGTTCTTGTTCAACAAACATAATGAAGACCACCTGTCATAATACTTGGTCATTTATTATGCAATAGTGTATAATTATTAGTACACTTATCATGTATTAAAATTTTGCAAGCTGAAATGGCTTGGCAATGGCTCTATATTTCTTAAAAGACAGTCAATATTCTAAGGCCCAAAGTTACTTTAGTCTAACTTTGTCCGTCTTAGGCTCATCTATCACTTACCTATGAATAGGTTATTAAAACTTTGCAGTAATATAGTTTCAACTTCCTAGCGTTATCCCATTTGCAACCCGAGGTCCACTTACTAGTCTAACTGGATAAGACTCAATATTAGCTTTTCCACAAAGCGACTACCACCTTACCTCTGCAACCCAAATGGATCGCGTTATTCCATGGTTAATCTAGTGTCAGATTATTCAGAGGTATTGACTCCAAATATATACAATTTACAGCAAGGCAGAGAGCCTTGTGTTGACAATTTATTTGATAGGGTTAGTACATGTACTAACAATGCTTTTATTGACACATCTTGTGATTTAAACTCCAAGATAGGACAACAGTTAGGCTGCAGTATTTGAATATAGTACACCAAAACATGCAGGGCCTATCTGGCAAAGAATTAGAGTTAAGTTTATTTCTAGAAAAATATGACGTTAAGGTTTTGTGCTTGACTGAACATTGGTTAAAGACCCATGAGCCTATTGTTATAAATGAATATTATACAGTGCAGAGTTCGTATATAAGAAAGCAGGCTATTAGAGGAGGTTCTCTCATAATGACTTCAAATGTATTAAAATGCAAAGAACGTAAAGATATTTTAAACTTATCTATTGAGCGCACTATTGAGTTGTCCTGTGTGGAGACTAGACTTATATATTGTAATTTGTGTATATCGACCCCCTTCTGGTGATTATAATGTATTTGAGACTGTTATGGAAGATGCTATTAATAAAATTAAATGTAGCAGTAAGAATATTATAGTATGTGGTGATTTTAATATTAATATTTTAGAGAATTCTTCACAGTGGACTAGATTTCTGAATTTTTTTAAGTCATTTAATTTAAGTAACTTATTCTGTGAACCTACTAGAGTCTCTGCAACATCATCTACTTGTTTGGATAACATATTTAGTTCTTGTGTTGCTAAAAACCCATTAGTTATTAGTTCTCTTCCTTCTGATCACCGTGGAAAGATAGCTAGTTTTTCCTGTTCAACATATAATAAATCACATACAGTAGAATGTAGGCCTCAAACTACCAATCGTCTTACACGTTTTAAAAACAATATTATCGCTAAACTAAATCCCTCAATATTGAACTCGGAAAATACAAACACAACTTATAATTCACTTTTTGGACTAGTAAATAATGAGTTTCAAAATATTTTCAGGACTAAAACTGTTACACTAAAGGGTACTACCGGATCTTTTAACCAGTGGGCCACTATAGGTATATACAGAAGTAGAGCCAAATTATTTGAATTATATGGTATGAAACAACATAGATTTGACACACCTTTTCTAAATTATGTAAAAAAGTACACAAAAATTTTTAAACAAGTTTGTATGTTGGCAAAATCAAAATTTATTAGTGGTAAAATTAGTGGTGCATAGGGTTCCCACCAACAACTTAGGGTCCCAAGCCAACCTCACCTGCAAGTGGTGCACCTGCCGATCAACGGACGAGGCTCTGGCAAACAAAATATCCCGATAAGCAGCAATAGGCTCGCCACCTATTACGTGGGATCAGAAAACTGGCGAAAAGTGGGCGTTTAATATGCCTCTGCTTACCCCTTCGGGGACACAGGCGTGAGTCTATGTATGTGTGTGTGTAAAATTAAGCAATCGACAAATATAATTAAAGAAACATGGAGAATTATAAATAATGAGACTGGTAGAGCACGACAGCGGGAAAAACAATTTGAAATCCAAGATAACAATTTATTAATCACAGACACATCTCAAGTAGCGCATATCTTCAATAATTTCTTTGCGAACATACCTATAACAACTACTAGCTCTTTACAATCATCGTCTTTAGACGCTGGAAATTTTTTACTTAGCAGTGTACCTGAATGCAAGAGCGTGTTTAGATTCGAGCACGTTACCCCACGAGATATATTGATCGCATATAATTCAATCAATATCAAAAATACCGGCGACTTTTGGGGCATTTCAATAAAAATTTTAGGTACTATAGTTGAGACTGTTGCGCCTTACCTCTCTATAATTTTTAACCAATGTTTTGACCAAGGCGTATTTCTGGATTTGATGAAATTAAGTAAAATCATACCTTTATTAAAATCTGGCAGTAAAAATGACATAAATAACTTTAGGCCCATCTCTATCTGGCCGGCATTTAGTAAAATATTTGAAAAGATTTTATTAAAGCAGCTATTAAGACACTTTAATTTAAATAGTCTGCTTCACAAAGATCAATACGGATTTACTAAAGGTAGATCCACTACTGATGCGGGTGTTGCTCTCATAAAACACGTTTATAATGCTTGGGAGTCGTCTAAAAATGCTCTCGGAGTATTCTGTGTCCTCTCAAAAGCATTTGATTGCGTTCATCACGACACACTATTGCGTAAGCTCCGCCACTACGGCGTAGAGGAAACCGCACTTTGTGTTGTCGAGTCGTACCTGCGGCAGAGATTTCAGTGCGTCGATGTAAATGGGACTACATCCTCTAAATTACCTATATAGTTAGGCGTTCCACAAGGTTCAATTTTAGGTCCTTTTCTATTCCTTGTATATATTAATGACTTACCTTTTTATTTAAAAAACATCTGTTATGTTGTACTTTTTGCAGACGATACGTCACTTATTTTTAAAGTAGACAGGAATAGGGATCAATTTGATGATGTAAATAACGCACTTATACAGGTTATACAATGGTTTACAGCAAACAATCTGGTACTTAATTCTAAAAAAACTAAATGCGTAAAATTTGCTTTACCTAACGTTAGACAACTGGGACCTAATATTATGTTAGATAGGGAAGAACTTGACACAGTTGACTCGACAGTGTTTCTAGGCATTACATTAGATAGTAAGCTACAATGGGGTGCACATATAGCATGTCTTTCAGGAAAGCTCAGCTCTGCTGCATATGCTGTTAGAAAAGTTAGACAACTTACTGATGTCGACACGGCTCGTTTAGTGTATTTTAGCTATTTTCATAGTATCATGTCCTACGGCATTTTGTTATGGGGCAAAGCTGCGGATATTCAGAATATTTTCGTTCTACAGAAACGATTTAGTTCTACAGAGTATCTTTTGCACCTAATATGTATATTGCTCGTACCGCTGTACGAGCAATATACATATTAGGTGCAAAAGATACTCTTAGGGAACGCTTTAAGACTATAGGGATTCTTACAGTAGCCTCGCAATTTTTATTTGCTAATATATTGTATATTAGGCAAAATATAGGTTTATTTACTACAAAAAGTGACATACATAACATAAATACTCGAAACAGGCATAAGTTATATGCCCCTTATCATCGTTTACATAAAGTTAATAATTCTTTTGTAGGGCTAGGTATTCGTATATACAATAAAATACCAATTAGTCTTTTAGAATTACCATTTACTACCTTTAAAAGTAAAATAAAAGACTGCCTTATTAGGAAAGGTTATTATACCATTAATGATTATTTCTGTGATAAGGATAGATGGTCACTTACACTAGCCAACTCTTGATCTTTGTACTTATTCAGAATTTATATAGATACCTTGCCTTTTAGTTTTTTTTTTTTATATAATATCTCTAGCTCTTTAAAATAACTATCCATGGATTATTAGGTCATTCAACTTACTACATTTACATTTGAATTGTTGTTCCTTTTAATTTTAAAAAATGCTACTGTGTTAGATGAAGATAACTCGTGAACATGGGCTGTACACTAACATCTTTGTAAATTTTGTGTATTCATATACCTACCGTCACTTTCTGTAACATAATGTATGTCCATCATAGTTCTGAACATGATCGCGAGTTGCCTACATTATAAGATGTAAGTGGATGCTCCTGTTACACAAGATTCACAATGGAAGGCTACTACATCACTTAATCTGCATTAATTATTTAAGTATTATGTAAGTTCCTAATTACTATTTACAAGTAATTAATTACAATGTGAAACAGTTTCAGCTCCTTACAAAAACAAAATATGTAACATAACACTGGCGATTAAAAAGAGTGGCCACGAGTTTTATTGCCCGTTCTTTCTCGTGGTTCTACCTATTGCTTTGCGAATGGGCAGTAAATGTAAATGTAGAAGCATTATGTAATTTATTTTAAAGTTTGACGTTCATAAGCGTCACCTTGTGACCTAGATGAATAAATGATTTTGACTTTGACTTTGACTTTGAAATGACGAATGTCACTGATTTGGTGCGCGCCGAGGATTCTAACCCGATACTATATGTATAGCAGTCCGTTTGCATCTCAAAGTCAAAGTATTAATTTTACTTATTTATTCATTTCGGTCACAATGTGACGCCAATGAACGTCAAAATAATAAATTAACTAATTACTGCCAGATTCTTCATTTAAATGCATTTACTGCCACGTTTGCAAAGCGAGGGCGTGGAACCATGAGAAAGAACGCGCAATAAAACTCACTTACTTTTTTTCATCGCCAGATTTTGCATAATACACTCAATTTACATTTTGTAAGGTGCTGCATTTGTATTTATTTACTGTACATAATATTCAAGCATAATATTTTGTCTTGTTTATTTTTGATATTCATTTGATGTTTATTGACTAAGTTATCACTGCCTATATAGTTTTCATTTGCAGTTATTTAGTTTATATATTAAAATAACAGAGGCTACGTTTTGTTGCGATAGCCGACACCCACGCGAGCGAACTCTTGGTTTGAATAAAACTTGAAAGTTTGTTTTGTTATCTTCTTACTAAAATATTTGCGAGGTTGTTGCCCTTTTCGCAGACCTTTTCACAATATTTCAAGACTCTATCTTCTCTTATACATATTGTTGATCTCGACAAAGTATCCAGTATCTATAGAGTCTACGCAACTTTCTTTGCATTTGGTTTCATAAAACTAAGACCTCGTTTCAGCTCTGGATGAGCCTTTTATCCAGGAAGATTATAATATAATTGGAACAAAATTTTTAAGTGATTCATTTAACACGGATTTGATCAGCATCAGTGATACTCACCTCAAATTTGATAAACTGCTTGGTTCATTCTATTAGCCAAAATATTTATTTTCACTTTGAACACGTTGAAATATACAGGACTTCGAACTGCCAACATTAATTACATTATCTTATCTACACCAAACAATACTTTTTACTTCTCGTTACTTCGATAGATCCGGTCAAAATTCCAGAACACTAAAAAGACTATCTAAAAATACGTTAATTAAAGCCATTAAGATTCGATTTTTATACGATTTTTTATCAGATAAGTTTGTTTGCAGTTAAAAATAGGCAATAGACTAATTGGAGTTGTTTTTGTTTGCCTAAAGAGCTAAAATAAATTTACTTAACTGATCAAAACTTTTCCAGTAATCATTCTTAAATGAAAATTATAAAATTGAACTGCTTATTTCCTCAGATGATGCTAAATATATTACCGAAATATCTGGCTTTCTCTTATTTACTTTTCTTTTTATTGTTATTTACCGGGCAACAGTTTTTAGCTTTATATAGTTTATAATTGGAATATGCTCACAGCAAAAATAACACTAATAATAAATAACAAAGATAGCAAAGCAAAAAGTACTGATATCTGAAATAAAAAAGATTCTTTTTCAGGTGTATTTAAAAATATATTTGACTAATAAGACCGACAGTCTAATAGTTTGTGACACGGTGATCCTGACTACCAAGCAGGAGATCATGGGTTCGGTTCCCACCCAGGTTAAATCGTGGTGAGTACCTTTATTTGTTTTGTGTCTGAGTAAGTAATTTTCCGGTTAACTGATAACTATTATACAAGCTCTGCCTGGTTGCGGATCAATCACAGACCACATAGTTGGTCTGTGAGATCAGTTGATCGTGTGTCAGTTGTTCTCAGATGTCAAAATTATGTCTTACTAGACGTCGCGGCTTCGCCCGCGTCAATTATACATATAAACCTTCCTCCTGAATCAGTATATCTATTAAAATAAAACGCATTAAAATCCTTTGCGAAGTTTTTAAGATTTAAGCAAACATAGGGACGGACAGACAGAAGACAGACTTTGTTTTATACTATGACATGTAGTGAAGCTATGCACACTGATATCATTTTGTAGCTTTTCAATCAAAAATCAGATGTTGACGATTTCACGCAACTAATGTACAAAATTATTTATAGTTGATTGACTCAGGCGTTACTTGGCGGAACTCCATTGTAACCTAATGGAAGGAAAGAGGAACCCACCACGCACCCTCGAATTGACCACCCCAACTATTGCAATAGAAAAAGGTTGACAATATCGAACTCCTCTAAAAGGATAAGGGATATAGGAATGGTATGGGTTCCAGGAAGATACCTGACTTGCAGTATCCCGCTGTATGCGCCGACTATTTTTCGACACGTGTTTCGCCTCTGCACGAGGCATCCTCAGGAACGATGGGCAACGACTGAGCGCTTTCCAACCGTGGGCATGTATTATAAACGATTGTACTTTCTAATCCCCTCCCTCCGTTGCTCGACTGATGTGAGTCATTATGACGGTGTGCAAATATATTCAGCAGTGGGGACCCGTTAAAGTTGGTTTGATCGTTCAGTAATGTATGCTTGTCCCGCTTTAAAATCTCTAATTGTTCCAATACGCACATTCTAATACCCTTTTGACAAGTGTGTATGACGTCAAATGAATGTCCGCTATTTAAGGTATGACCCGATTCAAGTAAATGTTCGGCAAAATGAGACTTTTCCGGCTGGTTGTTTCTAAACGCCGCTAAATGTTCTTTATATCTCAGCTCAAAACTTCGACCCGTCTGTCCTATGTACTTATTTTGGCATTGGTCGCATGTTAAGCAGTAAATACCGGACTTTTTGTTCTTGCATACTTTATCTTTACCATTGCAAAGAAATTTTAACGTTTTGTATGGTTTATAGGCTATCTGATACCGTTCCTCCTCAGTATACGCGCCATACGGGTCAGTTATGCTTCCAAAATAGGTAAGAACAGCGGTATTATTTATAGGTTCTTTTATAGAGGGATTCTTTTATATTTATCATATAGCGCAATCCAACGGGTATAGTAAACGCCTAATTGACAAGATGATTAGAGGAAAACAACTTAGAATGTCCAAGTCACTTTTATATCCCTCTATAAAAGAACCTATAAATAATACCGCTGTTCTTACCTATTTTGAATTTATCATATAGCGCAATCCAACGGGTATAGTAAACGCCT